>JAUESO010000182.1:0-105874 GCA_030914385.1 Drosophila antonietae
AAGGAAAATTAAAATATAAAAAGTCAGATATATAAAAGTCACATTTATTGTTAAGACAGATTCGTACGTGGATAACTGATAACTAAACATAATCAGATTTTACATGAATTTGTAGGAAGAACTACTATTTCAACATAGTGCATAGAATTCTAGCGTCACAAGATGACTGAAAGTAGAGTTAGAATTTATTAAATTTCTCAATACATACTGAAGGCTTTACATTATAAGAGCATTCTCAAAGCATGCAGCTGAAACTGAATAAAATACAGATTAAAGGTAAGTCTGGCTAATGCTTAAGTATCCTCTGTTATACTACCGGCTCACAGGTAATGTCTTAAATTAAGAACTTTAGCTTATGCTTGGGATTTGGGTACGTGTCTTATACATACATATATACATGTATATATTTATATATCTATATTTTCTCTGGCCATCTCCAGTGGCGGCAACTGAGAGTGCCCATTGACTGCGCTTGGCGCAAAATGTTTCCCATTTTATTGTGCAATTTCTGGCTGGCGACAATGGAGTTTTCGGGGCAGGCGACGTTAAGTATTGCTTAAACCTTTAGCCTTTACTTTCAGCTGCTTAGCAGCAGCAGCAGCAGCAACGTCAGCAGCATAGTAAGCGATTTCCGGCGCTCGTCAAAAGGTGGCGCTTTTGCAATTGAATTGCAAATGGCGGCCGTTGACGTTGACTCGTTTGCCAGCTGATGGCGACGGAAGCGAGGCCATCAGTGCCAGCTACAGCTAACGTTCAATGGCTTCGCCGTGGGACTGCGGGTCGTGAACGCCTGCAGGCATTTGGCTTCAGTGGGCTTCAGGCAGCTGACTCCTCCGCTGCGACTGCTGGCGGCTCCTACGCCTGCTGCTGTTGCTGGTGTGTTGGACTGCGGTTGGCTGACGCGCCGTTTGCTTTGTGGCCTTCGCTGTTTGCCGCCAGTCAACCAACCCGCCCAGCCCCTCCGTCCGTCCGTCCGTCTGTCCGACTGTATGGCCGGGCGCGGCTTGCCTCAAGCTGCTGATTGTTTGTTTGCTTTGCGGCATATTTATTTCAAACGAGCCTGCACTTAGCACCAGCCTCCTCCGGGGCTCCTGCTCCGGCTTTACAGCTAATACAAAATTCAAGCGAAATGCGCTTCGAATGAGAAACTCTCAGAAACTCAACTGAATTCACGCCAAAATGGTTTCCGGCACGGAAGCGGAAGCGAATGACGACGGCGACGGCAACCGTAACAGCGTCAACGTGCGTTCCATCTCTCTCCCTCTCACGATGCTTAGCTTATTTATGTTTTCAAGCCGCAGCAGCCCAAAAAGGATTGCGCAAAGATTGCCTAATTTAATTAGTTGTCGCCTCCGTTTCCAGGCCTTCACACACACAAGCAGAGAGAGCGAGAGAGAGAGAGGGAGCTAAGCAAAAATAAAAAACTCCAGCTTTTTGCTACGCTGGCCAAATGATTTACTCAGTTTTTTGAGCTGCCGCCGGTTGACGTCGCCTGTCATGTTTGTGACACATACTTCAGTCGTGACTGTTCAGCCCGTTCAGCTTTGGCTCGTCCTGTTCATCGCGCCTTTTGCGTGTTGCATGCAAGCGAGTCCTGCGCCCCGTGTCGTCGTGTGTGCTTGTCACATTGCGTCGAAGTCTGAGTCGGAGTCTGACTTGGAATTGGAGCCTGTCAACTTTTTGCAGACTGTATAAAAATGCTGTCAAAGGCGCGCAATGTACTCGTCCTTCGTCCCATTCTAGTCGCTGTCGTCGTTGTCGTTGTCGTTGTACTCGTTGCCTTGGCGATAAAAATCCTTTTGATTAGAGACCCAACTTGAGAAATTAAATTGTGCTCACCTGGCAGCTTGGCTTCGCCTGACGCTTCTTCTCACTCACCTTCATCTTCATCTTCAGCTTCAGCTACTGCCGTTTCTTCTGCCTATTACCGCTTGTCCCGCATTCTGGGCTGCATTTCTGCTGCGTCTGACTTTGCGGCAACATCTTCTACTGCTGCTGCTGCTGTTGCTGATAAATTTCCTTATTTCATGGTTCGTTTTTTAATTTATTTTCTCTCATTTTTTTTTGCTTTTTGTATTTTCGATTTTGCCGCTCGCGGCATTTCCGCAGCAGACGACGCCAAGGATGTCGGTCCAGCCAGTCAGCCAGCCAGCATCCTTGCTGGCTAAAGCGCGTCAGTCGTGTACTCTTGTAATTACAGTTATGTCTCTGGGGTATGCAAGCGATTTCCAGCATCAGTTCTGGCGCCCACAAAGCACAGGGCCGTGGGGGCCGCGGCGGAGGCGGCGGAGGCGTGGCAAACGGCAAATGAGTAAAACGCTTTTAAATATTGTTTGGCTCTAATGCAATCTCGTAATACAGATTACTTACGCAGGCAGCCTCTGTTTAGCACCATGTTGCCGCTGTGATTGCAACAGATTCTCTTGTCCAACGTTGGGAATTAACTAGGGTTTAGGGCACTGTGTGTGTGTGTGTGTGTGTGTGTGTGCTCTTGTGTGACTTGTGATTACTGTCAGTGTGTTGCTGGTGTCTGTTGTTATGTCCTTTTGGATAATGAAAGAGCTTTGCCGTCCTGTTATTATATTTCGAGAATACAACAGTTGCTTTAGCAGCAAAATTAAGCATTTAGTAGTTATTAAAATACTCGTTTAACTGCCTGGAATTACAATGTATACATATAAGCAAGGCAAACAGGCATATTTCAAATATGTATGCAAACGCGTATGAAAACACATAACAGCGAGGAAGGAGAATCACATCCGATTATTCATATATATATATATATAATTCTGTTTACGCTTTAACAAGGCACATATTTTCATTTAAATAGCTTTTTATATAAATTTTAACTGGCAGCGCAAGCTTTTGTAATTTAAATTTGGCTTGAATTTAGTTTAGCTACTCGTTGTGGGTTAATTGGAAATATAATATGATTTAAGAGGGTTTTCCGTTAGTATTACGCGTTAGATATATAAAAAGACGTGGGCAGATGAAAGTGGTTAGATTGACTGAATGCGCTTATTAAAGAAAATTTATTTTTAATATTAAGAAATAATAAATTAAATAAACAAGCATGGACAGATAAAAGTAGTTAGATCAAATAAAGGCTGTTATTTGAAATATTAAAAAAAAAAAATTATTTAAAAGCAATTTATTTACAAAAATATTTTTATAAAATTATTTAAGCAATCAAATTATTTATTTTGTTCCAAAATATTTTAAAAATATATTTCATAATTTATATTAAACAAAATTTTTATCAAACATTATTTTTTAAATATTTTATCATGATATATTTTTGTTTATTAAAATTAATCTTTAAATAGGTAATTAAAATTACTTATATTTACTAAAAAAATAAGAAACAACATTTTGTAATTTTAATAAATTTAAATTTTTTGCAAAATACTTAAGATGTAATTATAAAAATTATAAAATTTTAAAAAAGTTTCTTTTTAAATAGTATTCAAAAAATTGCCAATTTATAATTTATTTGAAATATTTTTTGTTTCACCAAATTGTTCAATTAAAATTTGATATAATTTGTATATATTTTATTAATTCTTCTCTCTATGGCAGCATCATCATTATCAATTATGAACTTAATTAAGTATTGCAGCAGCACTCGATCATTATTATTTTTGCATAGTTTGTTGTCAGCTTGCCCATTAATTTCACGCTTAACAAGTTTTTAAGCTGCTCTTGAATGCTGTGATACCCCGTGGGCTGACTAAAGTGCTGATAATGTGATCTGAATGTTTAATCAAAACTATTTTTTATTCGAATGTATTTATATGCTTATGACAGAGTATAGGGTATCTGCAGACCGCCAGCATTTATTTATAAATTAATTTGAACTTCCCAACTGCTCATTTCTATTTCTCATGGTTTGATGATGTTTTCCATATTTTATTTTGTATTGTTTTTATTTTTTTATTTATTATTCTTAACAACTTGTGTCTACAGGGTATCTGATTCTTTGGCACTCTCTCGCTCGCATCTGTTCCTCTTTTGTTATATTTGTTTCGCTGCCATTGCCCCCGGGGCGTGATGCTGTCGCGCGCTGACATCTCTGCTGCTCTGCATCAGCCCTATCTTTGCACAGGGCGTCATCGTTAGCAGCGCGGCTCGCTTTCCTCGCTTTCCTCTATTTCCCTCTCCACGACCACGCCCACGCCCACGCCCAATATGCTGCTCGCTCTCGCTTAACGCTCTAGCACCCCGAGCAGAACAGTGCGCCCTTTAGCCTTCTCCTCTGCTGCTCCTCCGGCTCTCCTCAACTGTTTTTCCTATCAACACACTTTTTGCCTGCCTTTTTATTATGACAGGGTGCAGAGGAAAAAAAAAAAAAACAACAGCAACGGGGAAAAAATGAAGAAATTTAATAATGCCATCAACAATAAATCTATTTGTTGTGCTCGCTGTTATTGTTGTTCTTAGACAATGCACAGCAGCAGTTAGCCACGCCCCCTTCCAGTGGTTGGTGTGTGTGTGTGTGTGCGTTAGCTTAATGTTTTGGGCTTTCGGTCCCTGGGCTTAAATAAATCTGCGGCTATTCTCATTTTTACCTACTCTTTTAATTGCATTTTGATGACGTCTTAATTTTTATTTCAGCTTCGCCTCACTGTTGCCCCCAAAATCCAATTTCGCCACTGACACGCCACCCCCAACGGCAGACAACGGCAGCAGGAGACTACGAGCAGGAGGAGGAGGAGATGCTATAGCATTTTATGCGCTTAATCTGCTGTTGCCATTTTTCAAGGTTTCTTTGCACTCGTTTTTCCTCTTTTAGATGTGGCAGCCCCAGCCCTTAACCAATCTCCCCTTTCACACTCCACACTCCCCACTGCCACTTTAGCTATGATGGGGGGGGACGGGGACGGGGGTTTAGTCAACCGGCAGTACATTAAAACTCCGTGGCCGTTACATTTTCTGGCTGGGTTTTGTATTGTTTTTGTGTGCGGCAATTTTTGGCATTTGCTGCGGGCATAACAACAGCAGCAACAACAACAACAACAACAACAACAGCAGCAACAGCAACGACAACATGTTGTTGTTGTTGTTTTAATGTCGCGTGATAAGCGATTTATGGCGCAGCTCTCTTGAATCGGTACTCCAGTTTGGCGTCTCGCTTGACTGACTGCTTGGCCTGCTTATTGAGGATTGTGGGCGGCTGATGGTGAGCTGGGCGTGGCAGCGTGGTTGCTGGACTGACTTAATTCTGTTTAATGGCATGCCATGGTTATAAACTGCAAATGGTTTAATTGTTCGGCATAGGCTGTAACAGCAGCAACAACAACAACAAGAATGGGAACAACAACATGGCCCATTGACAACTTCAACAGTTGCTGGCCATAGATAAAACCCGCAGTTATTTTTAGGTCTTAAAGAGAACTCAAAGTTGTCTCGCATCTTGATACAGTTGCCATGTAATCCTTTTGGCAACATCTCGTCTCGGGAAAAAGCACATATGATGTCCGTAAAGGCTTAAAAGAAAAATGTACAAGATGAAAATATTTCTATTGAGACAGCATATTGTAAGTATTTTGTGTAGGATTTATTTAGTACGCTTTCAATTTGTGAAACAGTCTTAAATGTTATTTTTAGTTTATTATTTTTCCTTTAGACTCAAATCGAGGTCAATTGCCGCATTTATCCCTTAACCCCGCCCCCAACTCGAGGCTTATGTCTGGCAAGTTTGAACTCACTCGTAACTTGTATTATAAACATGCAATTCAATTGCTATTCTTTGCAATAATTTTGAATAAATATAAACACGAAGAAAATAATATTCATCCAGCAACAACAACAAAGTCTGCTGCTGCAGACTTTTCCCCAGCGCACACAGCAAATAAACAATGAATTAGCTCTACTGCTTGAGTTTCTTTTATTTTTCATTAAAATATTGAATTTCAGCTGTGTCGTAATGAAAAAAGTATTGCAAATGAGTGTTTTTGTTTCTTAAAACCTTTATATTTATATATATAAAATTGTTTTTCTCTTTTTATGAAAACACTTTGTTCCGTTCAAAGAGCTTAAAATATATTTTATTAAAAGAAAAAACAAGCAAAAGTTTTACATAACTATATAAATAGTTATGACACAATAGACGAACTGCCAAGCTTTGCCAACCAAAATATTATGTATATCAAGTTTTTCAGTTTGCATAATATATAAATACATGAAAATATTAACAATGCTGCTGTTTCTGTTTCTCTTTCTGTTGCTATTTCCGCATATCGATGGCTGATGTGTATTCAATATATACATACATTTATATAAATACTTATTTTTTTTTTTGCTTCGACAATTTTTGTCATTTTATTTTTGACAGCTATTTTGCTTGAACGTGTTCAGGCTCGCCTTCGATTTTTGTCTCTTGCATAAAATTTTGCACAGAATTTGTATCAAATTTTTGGCCAAAAATAACACACTAATGATGCCACAGCCTTCATATACTCCAAGACAGTTGCCCTGTGACTTTTGTGTCTTGTCTCGGCATTGAGAATGTGGCTGATGGCACAGCGCTACGATTGAACAGATAAAGAAGTCATCAAAGCTGCAGTTGAATATAATAAGCAAATGATTCAGATAATAATATCTGAAGAGTACAAAATATATATTCATAAAATATTTAAAATTATAAAAAAAAAACATACTTACCCTTGAGATCTCACAGCAATCTCTTAATATCTAAGCTCTTCCATTGCATCCAAATTGCCTTCGTCAGCATATTCAAATTTAGCTCACTATCTCTATATTCTTTCTATGATAAGCTTTTCATTTTTTAATTCATTCAATTCGTTCGTACCCTTTTCTTGCATCAGTTAACTTAATTGAGTTATCAAGTCTCTTATTGCCGTAAATGCACTCGATGGCATCTTTGGTTTGGTCACGCCAAACAGTGAAAAATGTCCAAAATGGTTGCCTTAATGGCGCTGCGTGTCGCCTGAGCCGCTTAAAAATGGCGGAATGCAGACGATGGCACTCAGCTACGGTTTCCGGCAGAGCACATGTGATGGCAAAGAGAGAGAGAGAGAGAGAGAGAGAGAGAGAGAGAAAGAGAGAGAGAGAGAGAAGGAAGGAGCGAGTGTGAGAGGCAAAGAAAGGGAAAGAATGGTAACTTCAGTATAAACAAATATTTCATGCATATACGTATTATAGACGTACATGTGTGTGTGTGTGTGTGTGTGTGTATATAGGCAATAAATAATGCGAAATGTGAGTTGCCCACACACACACACACACGTACACACACATACACAATTTTGCGGCAAATCATAAAAAATACGTCTATACTCGTCAATTGTTGCCTTTTGCCTGTTGCCATGCCAGGAAGGTGCACAGAGATCTCCTGCCAGCTGGCCATATAATTAATTGTTGTTGGCTACCTGACATTTGCTCAATGTTGTTGCTGTTGCTGTGGTTCGCTGCCGTTGCCGTGGCCGCACAACTTGTTAAAGCAGAAGAAGGAGCCCAGGTCAATAATGAAATTCACTTTAATTTTCAACTTGGCTCAACATGAAAGTAAAAGTTTTCCGTTCTACATAGTTGAAGCGGCGTGCTCGTTGAGACGCTCCACTTGCATTGATGAAGGCTTACTTCAAGTGTAGGTGTGTCAGCCACTGGCTGGTTGCTGTCTTTATTTCTGGCTATATGGCCTCGGGGGTTGGCGGTTGGTTTTTGTATACGTATATATATATATGTACATAATGCCTTAAAGCCGCCAATTAAAAGTTTTGCCAAGCGAAACTGATTCAAGCTCTGCCTAGAAACTGAAACGGCCGTGCGCCTGATTAGGGCTGATAAATCTTTAATTTTCACAAAATACAAATACAGCAAAACTGACAAGAACTGAAGAGCAACAGCAACAACAACAGCAAGTCGACGCAATCCAATTTGCCATTGACCCTCGCCTTTGATTTTGACATGAATATGAGTATAATAGCACCCAAACCCACTCACTCTCCCTCTCCCTTTCTCCCTCTCTCTTTCTCTATCTGTGTGTTTTGCTTTGCTTTTAAGGGATGACTTATTGGGCGGGTTGAGGGCTGGCTTAACAGCTGGGCGAGCTCGCGTGCGGCGGCTGTTATTGAATTTTTAAGATTTATCGATTTTATGTGCACATGGCAGAGCCGAGAGTTACCTGTGAGAGTACTTTGAACTCGACAGCAGCAGCAGCAACAGCAGCAGCAGCTGCCACACTTACATACGAGCGAGAACGTGTACTATATATGGGCCCAATGTTATAGTCCATGTAAAACACACACCATAAAAAACGACAACGACTGCGGCACCCATAAATTAAAGGTCTTAATAATGATGAATGGCAAGGGGGAAGGGGCCAAGACAGGGACAAGGTTCGACCAATACGAATGGCAGCGTAGTACTTTAAAAGGTTAGAGCTGATAGACGAGGTGTTGCACCTTATGATCTATGCCATTGCCAGGTTAATCAAGAATGAATGAGCGAAACTTTCACTTGAGAAATTGTCTTGGGACAGCTTAAAATAGTTCACATACATACATATGTATGCGAATGGCAATCGTAGTGAGTCGCACTCGGCGTATACGTAATTTATAAGCAATAAAACTGTTAAAGAGTATTTTATGAAATAATAAACACATAATTTATAAAGTCTTAAATCAGCTTATTTATGCTAAATTTGTGCACTATGTCAATCTGAAATAAGTTTATTGTTGATATAATTTAACTTTCATTGCTGGATTAGCATGAGAATAATTAATGTGATTTGTAGAAATTCAGAGGAAATTTAGGATTTAAATTTCAATAAGCTAGGATTAGATGAAGTAAACAAAAAAATCAAAAATAACTACTGCAGCTAATTCAATTTCTATATTTTTATATTCATTGACTAACTGTCTAATAACTGATTGATTGACTGACAGACAGCCCTACGGAGAGATTCATTTACTAGTAGCTAATTAACTCTATAATTGACTAGCTCAGTGGCTAACTGAGACAGACTGACAGATTGACTCCAGCTGAATGCCAGCAGCTGCCAGCTGGCCATTCCAAAACGTTGAGCTTAGCATATTTTTCCTGGAACTCAAAATTGAGTCTTGTTCAATTTAAAAAAAAAAAAAAAAAAAGTAATCTGACTGAGGCTTATTTGGCAAAGTTTCAAGTTGTGTTCAAAATGGCTTCAAAGCCAAAAGCTACTTTTGCAGCTAATGGATAGCGCAGCAGATGTTAACGAATGCTTGATTGTTCACATTTGACAAACATTAACTCTCATTCGGTCAGATCTTACTTATCGGCCAGCACAGCCAGACGCATTAATTTCAATTAAAGCACGAAATATGTGTATACAATGCACACACACACACACACACACACACATACATATATGTATGTACAGTATGTGTCTGTCAACAAATATAAATATATATATACGTATTCGAACTGGTGCGCATTTGTCTACAATTTTTCGTGAAATATGAAGATAATTATTGACAATATTGCCGGCGCGCAATTGCGGCCGATTGGGTGGCAATCACATAGCCGCACCGCACGCACCGCACCCTGTTGATGAGGTGTGACAGATGATAGCCGGCCGAAGTTAAAGTTGTGCATTGCACAAATGGATTATTAACCCCTGCCAGCGCCATCAGCCGCCTGCCTGGCTGGCTAGATAAGTGTGGGCTAAGAGTGCTGAGCTTTTTGACAAATTGACTAAATAGTTGTGGCTGGCGTTGAAATTAATAACAATCGATACGTCATAAATTTATGCACGTAGCTCAAATCAGACACGCACAAACGAGACTGCCTACCTAGCCCACAGGCTCACAGGTGAGCGCGGCACAGGTGTGGATAGGGAACAACAGTCAACGAAAGCGCACGGTTGTTATTATTTAATAGCATTGACAAGGCGGGCGTTGAACTTAATGAATAAATAAATGGCAAATAAAGAAAAACAAGAAGAAAAGTGCTTGCATGGCAATGCACGACTAGCAGATACCGTGTGGAGCAGAAATGAGAAGTGCGGATGAATGAGTGAATGAATGAATGAATGAATATATAAAGAGACGATTAGAGAAGGTTTTTGGAACTTTTATTTTTGCTTATCTATGTGAATATGGGCGAGAGATGGGGCATGTCGGCATATTCAATATACATACTGATATCTAATTAGGCAATCCTCTGCTCTGGCTATTACTTAATAGTTTATTGTTTAATGAGGGTACAGAGGCAGAGAATATATGTGTACCAATACAAACTTATATATAGATTCTTTTATGTTTCCCTCATCTAGCTAAGCTTTCTGGCATACCCTCTTCGACGTCTGCCCAACTGGCTGCAGGGTATAGCTAAATCGTAACGTATCATATCGAATCACATCAATTGAAAATGCGATGCCAGCTGACAGAGGCACGCGTCTAATTATCCATATTGGAACAACATGCCAACTGCTCGAATATCTTTTGGCGTATATCTTTATTATGTTGTTTGTTGGCTTTTGGGTTTGGGCTGGGACTGGGACTGGGGCTATCCAAATGACTGCAAATTGTTTTTATAATTTTGTGTATCTTTATCTTGGCTTATCTGTCAAGGCTTCCTTTCGCCCCTATCGAACAATGTCTTTTTGTGCTGGTTTCCAATTTGATTTGCATGGAAATGTAATCGTCGCAGAGGCGTGCCACGCTACGCGTTGTGGACTAAGCAAAACAATAACAACAACAACAACAACAACAACAACAACAACAACAACAACAACAACAACAACAACAACAACAACAGCAGCAGCAACAGTAATAGCAACAGCAGCAACAGCAACATCCAGTCGGCAATGTATTTTGTATTGAATTTTTAATGAGCTAAGCTCACATCGAATGCGCTGAGATCCTCAAGTGGCAGAGTCTGCCTCCATCTTTAGCTATCTGGCTGTTTACGCCGTGCTCCTGCTCCGTATATATTCAAATGCTGCCGGTGCGCACTTTTCGGCTAAAGCCAGCCTCCGCATGGCCGACATTAAAGCCAAACGCAGCCACCCACATTGGCATTCTAATATTCTACTGAATTAATTTGGCATCTTTTACTTTTTAGCTAAATTATTAAAAGAAAAAATAAAATCAATACATTTAAATTAAACGTTTAATGTGGCTTCAAGATTTCTGTATGCTGAACAGGAGTTTTGCTTCATTCTCAATGGGAAATGCATGCTGATGGAGCTAAAAATGATTTGTTTAATTAATATGCATATTTTGTGGAAGAGAAGTGCATTTGAGATGTTATATTAAACATATTCGTAAAAAAAATGAAACAATTAATACATTACGTTTGCTAAAAAAAAATAATAATAATAATAATAATTCATACAATATGTAGATAAAAAAATTATAAAGCTTTTTATACATTTAAAAATAAATTATATTTAAGAAGAAATTCAATGTATTTTTTATCATGTGAAATGTGATATGCTTAAAATTAAAATAAAATTTATATATATATACATATTTATAAAAATAAATACAAAAAATTAACAAAAATAACTTAAATGAATAAGAAAGAAATAATATGTAAAGAGAGAGAGAGAGAGAGAATATAAAAAGTAAATAAATTAAAATGAAGATACATTTTCAATGTTTTAATGAATATTATAACACTTGAAAACATTGTTAATATTCAGGTCATGACAGTAAAAAAAAAAAAATGTACGTGTTTTTTGCAAAAAATTTTTTAAATTTGTTTTGACTTTAAGAATATAAAAAACATTTTAAAATATACATTTTCACTTTGCATTTATTGAACAAATATTGCGCTGTCAAATATATAATATTAAAGCTTTTTTAATGCGAAAATCATTTATTTGAATTTAACAGCAAACTTTTTATTTTATAATAACTCCATGTTAACTGTTGAATATACGAGAATATAGGGGGGGTAAAAATGTTAAAAAGAATTTTAAAAATATTGATTTCTTTTGATATGCCAAAAATGTTGTACAGTTATCAAATGTGAAATATAAATGCCAAGCATCTACTTATTACAGTGATTTAAATGTTGATGCGAGCGAGATTCAAGTGATTCAGTTCTTTTTTGTAGCATACTTTTGAGGGCGTTTTTTAAACTGCCTTTGAAGTCATTGTCTTTGCGGCTGCTGTTGTTGCTGTTGCTATTCATATGAAATGAAAATAAAACAAATGTCTATAAAAAGCAACAGATACAGTTTTACAGATACTGATTTGCATAATGTGCCCACACACGCTCACCGAGATACAAAAACATATACAATAACAAATGCAAACGGAAAAGGGCAGAGCCAGGCAATAGACAATATAATTTACATTAAATTGCTGATCAATATAAATGTATCTATCTATGGCATTAGTTTAATTTGTATCTTCAAATGCCTATACGAATGCCAGCGTATGCGGATTGTATGGGCTTTTAAATTGTTTTTACCTATTGCGCCTTTGCATATATCTGCAATGTAATGTATGTGTGCGTGTGTGTGTGTGTGTGTGTGCGTGTATCTCTGTTTGCATTGGGTTGAATAGATACGCAGTTAGATTTTGGCTGACCGCCGTCGAAAAATATTTTTGCATAATTTCTCGTAGTGATTTGCTGGGTTTTTGGTTTTTACGCTTTGTGCACCATAAATTATGCTGAAAAATTGAACATTTTTAGCTGCCGACTCGCCGTCCACAGCCAACATAGCCTACAAAGTAATTTGGTCTATATAGATTTTCGTGGTCTGCCCCAAATATTGTTTATTATTGATGCAGTTGTTGCTTTCGTTCGCTGGCATTCGCCGTGACTGGCAACGAAATTATCATTTGGCCGCTGTCAAATTTTATGCATATGTGTTTTCTATTTTGCATACGCATTTGCCTGCTGATTAATGTTTGATGTGCCATAATTACAAAGGTACACAGAGCTGGGGCGTGCGCTGCTGCCATATGCTTGTTGCATGCAACGGCACTCGTTTAGCTGCCACCGAGGTTTATGTTTATGCAATTTCAATTTGCTGTGCAGTAAAAGCGATTTGTTTTAATTACTTACGCACATGGCATTTAATTATTTTTATTGATTAAATAAAACAATTAAGTTTATGTAAATTAATGCGAACGAGCAACGAGACATTTAGCATTGCTATTGGCGTGCGCGACTGAGGATAGATAGCAGGCAGAGGGAAGAGGGCGGAGGAACAGGGGCGGGGCAGTCTGAGTCTGAGTGGCAGTCAAGTTAATGGAATTGCTGAGCAGCAGGCAGCTACTCTCTGTCTAGTAAAATAATTTAAGGCCAAGCATAGAAAATTAATGAGGCCATTAAATGCTGAAGACGCTAAAGGGACAACACACACACACTCCCATATGAATGTGTGTGTGTTTGTGTGTGGCAACTCTTTGTCGAGCCTCTGTTTATGAGTGTGCGTGTGTGCCGGCTGTTATGCATGTGTATGTGCATGCCCGTAATGTATGAGAAGACATGAACAATAATGCCAAAGGAATTGAATTTTGTGGGCATATTAGTTAGCTAAGTGCCTCAGGCGAATAGACCTTAAAAATACGTATACTTAACCTTTTTTGCTCTGCCTCCAACTCTCTCTCTCTCTCTCTCTCTCTTGGTTTCCCTATCGCAATAATATATTCATAAATAAACAAGCTTTAGCACAGATTAAAACTCAAATAGCCATAAAAAAAGATTACAAATATATTCAAATTTATGATGTAGAAATGTTTGTCATGCTAATAAAAAGGCATAAAAATCATTTCTTTATTAAACAACGTCAAGCATTAAACTGAGAGCGAGACCCGGTTTCATTCTATATATATATATAACTATGATGAGTCCGTTTCATATAGCGTATTTCAAAGTCTGCTTCAGTCGATTGGCAAATTGCTCGCTCGTTTGCTTCTTATTTAACTTGCGGTCGCTTTGAGGTACGACGGCCAAAACGAAATAAAAGGGAAAGGATTTAACTGTTTTGCTCAGCTCGTTGCTTGCACCTGGAATCAGCTGTTTGCCTGTTTTGTAGCTGTTACGGCTGCTGTTTACATCCATCAGCGGTCCGGGATGTCCTTTGTTGTCCTGCTATTGAATGATGTGAATGGCGCTGCGAGACCCAAAAATAAACTGCCATTTTCAACAATATTTACGGTCTGTTAGCTTAGGCATATGAGAGTTTTGCGTGCATGCGTGTGTATGCATGTGCGCTCTCATCTCTCGCTTCGCAGCCTTGTCTCAACTTGGTTTCCTTTTATAAATTCCTCATGCTAGGCATTGCCCAAGTCGTTAAACAGGCCGCAATGCATGAACATAAAAGTGCGAGCAGCACCTGCCGGCGCTGTCTTCATTAGATGCGCAAAGATCACAGGCGATGCTTGGGAGTGGGGGTGGGGCGGGGGGGCGGGCGCAGGGCGAGGGGCCACGTTTTGCATTTTGGTTATTTACACAGGCAGAACAACGGCACGTATACGTAATAAAGTTGAACAAATAAAATTCACTTTCCTTCAGCACAAAAGTTCTAATTTTTTTTCTGCGCTTGGCGCCGTTTTTGTAGCTCTCGTTGTTGTTGTTTTTGTTATAGCTGCTGCTTTGTTTTGTTTGGCTTTTGTTGGGCTTCAGTTGCAACCTAAATTTCATTTGAGGCACAAAACTTGTTTAGTTGGCAAACTTTGCGCGTCGTCAATAAGGCGAGGGATATGGCGGACAGCGGAGTGAGTGAAGCAGGGAGCAGGGAGCAGGGCAAGAAGCTCTATCTGCGGCAACGAGCCAGACAGTTAGACCTATGCATGCCATGATATAATCTCGTACTAGGGCCTGCCGCCGTATTTATTACGCGCTTCCCACAACTTTCCCAGCACTCACACACACTCCAACACACACACACACACAGACGCATGTCAAACATGTGTAGCTGCAAATTTGTGGGCTAAACTAAAGCGCAAAAATGGAGCAAGCTGGGCAGGAGAGGGGCTTGGAGGCTTGGCCTGGCTAACGTTTCGAGAGGGTATCAAAACGTTGACGCGAACCAGCCGAACCCAATGAAGAAGCAAATTAACACTAATAGTTGTGTATATAATGTTGTCAGACTTTCTACCATAAATGCGTGCGGCTCATGCACTGCGTATCATACATTTTGCTTAACATACCAAATTTATTCATATTAAAGTTGTGCGCGAAAATGTGAGATGAGCAAAGAAAATAAAGAAAAATATTGTAAGCAAAATAAAGGATTCGCCAGAGAAGGCATGAAATCTTAGTGTATGCTACAGGGAATAATACTTTAAAATAAATAAAATAAATGAAATAAAAAATTTAAAAATAATATTGAAGGGAAATTAAACTAAAAAACAAATAATAAATAGATAAATAATAAATTACCATAAAAAAAATTAATTAAAATAAAATAAATAAAAAATAATATTAAAGCGAAATAAAATAAACAAAAAATATTATTATTAAAAATAAAAATATTTTATATAAATAATAAATTACTATAAAATTAAAACCCAAAATATTTACTAAAATAGTTCAACTTTTCAAATTGATTTTGACATAGTCTAAGATTATTAAATGCTGATTATCCTAGCGTAGTCAACTCTTAGGACTATCAGCAAGCTGCTTTCCAATGACAAAAATCAATTCAAAGACTAAACGAAAACAATTAAAATCAATTTAAAATATATTTGTCGAGCAATAAAATAAAACTTACTTTCAATTAATTGAATGGGCAAAAACTTAAGCCTAAGCATCTAAATCAATTGCTCTCGCACTGTAAAGAGTATTTAAGCTTCGTTGAGTCAAAGATGTTGCCTCTCTCTCCTCCTCTGTCTCTCTCTCTCTCTCTCTTTCTCTCGATTGCGCATATCGATTTATACAGCCAGGTAATCTCTGTGTCTGTGTGAGTGTGCAAATTTGAGGCTATGGGTTGGGCTGGGTTAAATGCATAATTGGCGATTAGACGATTGGCCCTAATATGCCACACGCTGCAATGGCCAACAACAAAAGCACAGTAGCTATAGCAGCAGCAGCAGTAGAAGTAGCTGTGGCAGCAGCAGCAGCTGCTACTTTAGGGCAACAGCATGCGAATTCGATTGTCTCTGGCTGTGTGTGGAGCAGAGTCTTTGCTGCTGCTACAACATTTATTTTATTCTATTTTATTTTTATTCTATTTTATTTTATTTTTTGTTGTTTTTGTTGCTGTGAGTTAATTGGGTCACGCCGCTCGCTGCCCATGGGTACCTACCTTGTCGAGCTGTAAAAGTAATGACAACGCCGTGTGCTTTCATTCATATATACGTATATATATATATGTGGATATATATATATTGTTTATATATATATATATTTATATATATTTCCTTTGCTTTTGTTCTTCATTCAATTGCATTCAATGCTTGCCTTTTGTTTAAGCGAACTCTGCGCCCTGTCATACATGTTAAGTAGATACATCTATATACTATATTTATATTTATATTATTTTTATATTTATATTTATAGATATATGTATATGTATTTTAGTTAAATATATATTATACAATACATAGGTATTACTTAGATGCTAAGGTTATTCTGCGTGTTCATTGTTCTGCTCATTCAAGTTCAACATTTAGTTTATGCCCCTCATTTACTAGATGCAAAGAAAAAGTCTTTGGTTTACCTTAAAGATATTATTTTTTTGTTTTTCGTCTTCTTCTTCTTTATATGTTTTGCTTTTCAATTGAAATTTTTGTTTGTTTTTGTTTTTCTCTTTTTGTTTTTGTTTATATTTTGTTGCTTGAATGCTTTTAGGGCTTACGATGTACAGGCAAGTAATATCTGTAGATATATTTGTTGTGGAGTGTGTAGGTGTAGGTGTAGGTGTGTGTGTGTATACTTGTAGCACTCTATGTCTGTGTGTGGGCATTTACATATGTTTTATTTTTACGTATGAATTGATGAATATGTTGAGTTTCATTTGATATTCCTTAACTTTTTACATATTTTAACTAACTTTTGCGAGTTTTACCTAAGTTTAATGCCAAAGCGCAGTCGGATTCACAGTTAATTTTCTTTTTTTTTTTTCATATAGGGTTTTCAGGATCAGGAAATATACATAATGTGCGGGCAGCGTTAACTCAACGCAGCATAACTCACACTAGTTCTATTAATATGCAAAAAAAAAAAAAGAGAAGTGAAAAGTGGGTCAGCATTCACGCTTTAGCCTTGCTAAATTTTGATTACTGTCAAAATGTCAATTAAAAGTTAAGTTAAACGGAATAACTCAGCTTGTAGCGGATGACATTGGGTCTGCATCAAATCCGAATATAGTTTCATTTATATATTATTCGGGATATAAATTCTGTGGCCTATGTGCCATCAACAACTGAAATATTGAGGGACGTCTGATAATAGCTAGCTGTCAAATGTGCATGTTAAATTTAAGTTCTATCAAGTCGAGCTGCCATGCCTCAATGCCAGTGTATATTTCTTTAAGCAAATGGATAAATCGCATTGGAAGTCTGTTAAATCTATCTATTACTTATTTTTGAAACTGTTTGTTATGAATATAAAACATGATAAATTTTAATAGGAATAAAATGAAATGTTTATATGGCATAAATAGAAATGTTCGCTCACAGATATTCTTCTCAATGTGAATTTTATGTCATTTTATTCAAATGTCTTTGGCCATTTTTAAATCTGTAGAATTTAGCTGTCAAAAGTCTAACGAATATTGTGTATTGGCATTTTTTATTCTAGTTATCAAATCAAGGTGTTAAAGCATTTCAGCTGTCTCATAAATATTTACTAACATCTAGCTGTCAAATCGGATTTACAATATAAAATATATCAAATATATCAAATAAATAAAAAATTAATAAAATATATAAAATTTAGCTGTTAATTTCATAAAATATGCATAAATATAGTAGTTGTCAAAATTAAATGTTAATTTTTAAGTTTTGTAAAATCAAATTGCTTGAACTGTCTCATCTCTTTTCAATGCTGTTAAATCTGGCTGTCAAATCAAGTGTCAAATATTGCAAATTCGCTTCTGCTAGCTGGCTGTCAAATTTAAATGTTAGTTAGCTGCTAAACTGCATGTTAGCTTGACAGTTGAGTTAACGCCGCCTTGGTATTTATGTATTTCTTTATATTACCTACATAGTCTATGCGTGCTGATCATCATTATATTTTAATTGATTTTTATTATTATTATTTTGTTTCTTTTCTTATTGTTGCCCTAACGCTCTGGCCACGCCCACAATTAATGCAACTGCTTAGAATACTTTCAATATTTTGCCTATATATACAGATGTCACACAGATATTAAGATTTAATTTCAATTTAAATTTTGCTATTTTCTCTCTTTTTTTTTTTTTACACTTATAAAGTCATAAAGTGGGTCTTCTGCTTCTTCTTTTTCACTTTCTCTTTGTCAGTTTGAACTGACAGTTAAGGATTTCCGTTGAGCCGAATAAGAGTTTTATATATCATATATGTAATATTATGCAACTGCCTACAACTTACATTTCTTTTCAAGAATGGGGCTGAGGGTCGAGAAGTTTTCTCATGTTTTTTTTTGGTTGGCTTTTTGGAAACAACATTTGAAACTCTCACACACGCATACACTAACTCAGAGAGTGAGAGATAGAGATAGATAGAGTTATAGTTACAGTTAGAGTTACAGTTAGAATTACAGTTACAGTTATAAATTTTAATTACATTTACATGGGCATAGACGACTCTTAAGTACTCTGGCTGCGTGTGTGTGTGGGTGTGTGGGTGTGTATGTTATCTCTCTCATTTACTCTTTGACTTTTACATTGACATTGACATTGACTTTAACTTTTACCTTTACTTTTATTGCAGTTAGTTTTTAGTTCGTATCTTATATTGCATAATGCGGGGAGTTGCGAGAGTTCAGATGTTGGTATATACAGTTTCTTAGGGTTCGCTAGTTAGTCATAGGTATGCATACATATCTATATCTATATATATATATATATATATATATGTATTTATATTTATTAATTATTTAGTTTAGTTTTCTAGCTTTTCTTTCTCTTGTTTTTCATTTGCTTTGCTTTGCAGTATACTGTATTATTTTTCATTGGATTTTCCAGTTTTGTATTTAGTTTTCTTTCTTGCTTTTGCAATTTTCTTTCTTTTTGTTGTTTTTTATTATCTTCATTCGCCATATCTTTTAATTAGACACTATCACAAACAGTTCGCTTGCACAAATTCACGCCACAGAAATTCGCCCGATTCTCTCGCTAGTCGATGAGCCACATGAATGTATATAAAATATGTGTGTGAGTGTGTGTTATAGTTAGTGTTTACTGTATGCATTCAGTTTAAGTTTAGTCAGTTCTGCGTGGGGTTTCCAGTGTCTGGGTGTGTGACTGTGGAGTTGAGGCGCTTAGACATCGGTGCCGCAGCCCTCTTGGTAGCCCTCGTCCGGGGAGTTGCGGCTGCTGCTGATCAGCGCTCGCTTCAGCGCTGTGACGGGCGGCAGCACGGGCACGCCCCCTTTTTGCCAGACCCGTATCGTCTTGGCATTCACCGGCTGTCCATTGGGCAGTATTGAGCAGGAACTGGAGCTGGCAGCGGGAGCTGCAATAGCCATTGCCTGGGCGGGCGTGGGCGATGACCTGGCCGAGCCATTGCTGCTGCCGCCTCCATCGTGTAGGCGTGGCAGGGTGCGACTGCTGAAGTGTGGACTGCCGCTGTGCTGGAGCTGCTGCTGCTGCTGCTGCAGTTGCAGCTGCTGCAGTGGATGCATCTGAAGCTGATGATTGTGCTGATGCTCAGCGCCTGGCACCAGCGGCAGGCCATAGTCATTCGGATAGCCCGAGGAGCCGCTCGACAGATTTGTCGTAGCTGTCGATGTGGTCGAAGCACCTGCCCCAGCGGCTGCACTGCATCCGCCATTCTGCTGCAGCGTCGCATTGGCGCAGTGAGCGCGCGGAAAGGTCTTGCTAAAGTAGTCGCTGGCCGCACTCCGCTCGTGCAGATCGTACAGCTGGCTGGAGTCGATGATGGGCGTCTTGTCCGTGTAGCGTTTCATGAACAGATCATCCGCCGAGCTGGCTCCAGCTGTTGCTACGGCCGCATGCTCCCACAGTCCCGAGGGATACAGCGAATCGCAGCCATTGGCCCGACTGTATTCTCCGCTGCCGGCGCCGCCGCCGCTCGTCAGCTCCATGGTGGGCAGCTTGAGGTCACAGAACTCGTCGCTGCCGAAACGCTTCGTATCATTGATCAGATCCGGATTGTTGCCATGCCCAGTCGAGCCGCTGGGCGAGATGAAGCACGAGGCGGTGGAGAGCACGCTGCCCGCATTGTCATAGCCTTGCGTCGAGTAGGGCAGGTCGGTGAGTCGTGGCGGCTTCTGGACAGGATTTGCATTGCGCTGCTCATGCGGCGAGCCACTGGCACGCCTACAGCCAGCTACTCCCACGCTGCCAACTCCACCGCCGGCTGCCAGTGCTGCGCTATTGCTGTTGGTCTTGCGCTCTAGTGTGCCCGGAGCAACGCCCGCTAATCCTCCATCAATGCAATTGGCCACAGCTCCATTAGCGATGACTACGCCACCGATGCTGCCATTGCCCGTTGCCGGCTGCGTCTTGTTGGTAATGGAATTCTGATGATTCACCGAGGTTATGACTTCCATATGGTTGGGCGTCTTGCTGTCCACATACGGCTGCCGCTTCACCCGCAGCAGCAGGCACATAATCGCCGCCAGAGCGAACACAATGAGCGCAACGAGGGCGGCACTGAGGCCCACAATTTGGCCACTGCCCAGCGAGGCCATGCCCGCGGCTCGCATGCTCACATGGAGTGTAAAGTTGGCCTCGGCGCTGCCGGCACGATTCTCGGCCACGCAGTAGAACTCACTGGAGTCCGTCTCCTGGGCATTGGTCAGCACAAGGCGCGAGCGCTTCTCGAAGCTGCCCTCCAGCTGCTCGAACATGTGGACACGCTGATAGGCGCTGAAGGCGCTATTGTTGGCCAGCTGCCGGCCATTCCAATACCAATGGATGCTCGCCGCGGGCACAGCGCGTGCGCGGCACGTGATGGACGCATTCTCGCCCATGGCCGTCTCCACGTAGTGCGAGATGGGCAGCATTTCGGGCCGGCAGGCAAAGTCGTCCACATGTAGCTCTGCAAAGCTGCGATCGATGATCCTCTCGGGTCCACCAGCGCACACGGGCGCCACGGGATACGGAATATTACGCTGCATCAGCCACAGCTTGGCATCCCTCAGCCGGCAGTCGCAGAGCCAGGGATTGTCGTGCAGCTCAATGCCGTGCAGCCGACTCAGCGTCTCAATAGTCTTGGGCAGCAGCTCGCTCAGCTTATTGCCGTTCAGGCGCAGCAGCGTGAGTCCCTGAAGCCCACTGAAAGCCTGCGCCGATATCGTCTGTATATCGCAGTGGGAGAGATCCAGCTTGTGGAGCGAGGGCGTGCTGCCAAAGGCCTGCGCCTCGATCTTGTGTATGTGATTGGAGGCGAGCGTGAGCTCCCGCAGCGAGGAGATGTGGCTCAGCGCCAGGCTGGGCACCGTCACCAGGAGATTGTGCGACAAGTCGAGCTCCACCAGATTGGTCAGCCCCTTGAAGGTCTCGCGCTCGATCTCCCCGATCTTGCAGTGGCGCAGATAGAGCTTCTGCAGATTGAGCAGATTGGAGCGCACGAATTGCTCGTTGGACAGCGTCTGCAGCTTGTTGCCGGACATGTCCAGTACCTGGGTGCTGGGATCGATGTGCTCGGGTATTTGGATGAGTTGCCTGTCGATGCACTCCACCGTCTGCTTGCCGCCCTTCCATTTGCAGGCGCAGACTGTCTGACAGCTGCTGAGATGCTGTGCCGGATTATCCAGTTCCGGATATGGATAGGGCACTGCCGAGGGTGCCACATAGCCATCATCTGTCATGGGCTGGCTGTCCGCAATGGAGAATACTTCGTTTTGTTGCTGTGCAGATTTATAGCTGGAACTGGAACTAGAACCGGAACTGGAACTGCCTGCATTTGCGTAGAGTTTGCCGGAACTATAACGATTCGCTAGCAAAGATCGTGGAAGCTGCAACAGCAAGAGCTGCAGCAGCAACAGCTGCCTCCAATGCAGCTCCATGATTCCCTAAGATATGTTGGATGACTCTGTGTGTGTGGGAGTGTGTGTTGGTGTGTGTATGTATGATATGATGTTATCCTTTAGGCCATGCCACGCTGGCTTGCTTTGATATGCTAACCTCCGGATGCTACTCCTCCTCCTCCTCCTCCTTTTTTAGTTACTCCGGCTACTGCTGCTTCTCCTTTCCTTCCTTTAGTCAGTTTTTTTTTAATTATGATAATAGTGCAAACTTCCGTGCGGATTCAGCTCGAATGAATTTATTATATATTGGTCAAGCGGAAAATTGATTAATTGCCGAGTTTGCCTCGTTGTTATTGTTGTTGTTCCTTTTGCTTTTGTTGTAAATATTTTCATGTTTTGGCGTAATTAGCGGCGCCTGGCGCAACGTTATTTATAGAAGCGACGCCGCTCGCTAGGACCAGATGATAATCGTTTTTTATTTATTTTTTCTTCTTTGTATTTCCTTTTGTTGTTGTTTTCTTTTTTTTTTTGCGACCAAAAAAATAAAAGCGAAATTTTTACTTTTACGCAACACTGTCCGGCCACAATTTCTTTGTGTTCACTTGTTGGGGTTGTTATATATGTGTGTATGAATTTCCTCTTTTTACCGTTATGTTTTTTCTTTCGTTTTTTTTTTTTTTTGGTTAGCGATTTTTGCCACGCAAAGCTTTAATTTTCATCGCGTTTTCGTTTTCGTTTTCGTTACGTTTCGGCCTCGTGGCCTGCAATCAGAGCAGCGCGTTAGAAGAACGACAGGAATTGTGGAACGAGCTGGACTCGAGCCCTGCGTTCAAGACAAAAACACACACAGAGCACACATAGCAAGCCGCACAGCAAGGAGGAACACACACACACACGCACACGGTCGCGGCGTCGAGTCACGAGTCACGAGCGGTGCACGAAGGCTGATTGAAGATTGCGTGTGTGTGTGTGTGTGCGTGTGCGAGGTGCGCGTGATGAGTTTTATTCAGTTGCTCATTGATTTTCATATGGAACTGTTACACTTTGCGGCCCACTCACATTGCATTTGCTAATGATCATTGCCAACTTCATTATAACATTCAATTCAAATTTCACTTGCGTTCACACTTGTAACGATTTCAATACGAAACGAACGAAGTTGCTCTAACGGCTCTAAGCAACGGCAATGGCAACGCGCGCTACATATGACTGTCTGAAAACCCAACCGTTCGGCAGCAATCATCGACTTGAACTGAGCGCCGAGCTGATGCACTGCACTGTCAAAAGCGAAAGCCCAAAGCCAAGCCAAAGCCATAGCCAGCGAACGATACAAAAAACACAAGTAACAAGAACAACACTCATTTCGTCGGCATCGTTGTGTGCCACTCGTGTTCGGGCCGTCGCTTCGTGTGGTACGCTTGACTTTGCTTTGGCTTGGCTCTCGTGCGTTGTCGTTGTTTTTTACACGAAGGGGGCTGACCAAACGCTGAGGAGTGTGTTGCGATGGGCATTCGTGCGACCGCTCTCAATCTCTCTCTCTCTCTCTCTCTCTCTCTTTTTCGTGTTGCGCTCAAGCAATGTTGCCTTAACCGTTTCACCTAGCAACATGTTGAGCGAGCTCAAATTGAGATAAGATAGTTCTTAAAAGATAATTCAGTTTCGAGTGTAAAAGTATATTTAGATATCAAATTATTTATGATAAAGCAAAAAGTAATGACGATAATAATTTAAATTAAAATTCATTATTTTAATGCTTAAATAAACATTAAACATAGTTTTAAGCAATCACATACAAAATTTGAATATGTTCATTAGTTGATCTTCATCTTCTACTTCTCTATTGAATGTAATTAAGTTTGTTGTTTCACCGCTTCAGATGTTGGCTTCCATAATGAATGAGCTGAATGATCCGTCAGAATATACGAACGCATATGCTTTGACCCGGCGCGACCTACTCAGCCATGAAGCACAACAGAACCAAATAAAGTAAATAAACATGAGAAACGTTCTTTGAAAATGAGCAGCGGGACTGGCTGGGGCCTCGCTTTGGGTCTGTGAGTTTGTCTTTGAGACGTAATTTGTATTTTAGCTGAATGAGTCACATCCGTCCGTCCGCACAGCCAAATGAATGTGAATGAATCGATGCATTGTGTGCAACGTGTGCAGAATTTCACAATTTCTTGAATTATGGACGGGCGGGCTTACGGGGCAGCGGGACATACGCAATGCTCAAGATCAGCTTACAACTGTGTAAATGTAGACATCGATATATATATAAACATATATATCTATATGTACATCTATATGTATATATGTAGGTGTATGGGTGAACAATTCTATCTGGAATAATGATCGCCTTGGCTGCTTCTGCAGAACAAAAGGCGAAGAAAAAAGTTGTTAGATTTGCAGCAGCAGCAGCAGCAAGAGAAGAAGAAGCAGAAGAGAGAGTGGGTGGGGAGAGGAGCGGGAGAGAGAGAGAGAGAGATAGAGCTGCTTAGGCTAAACGAAGTGTAGATACTCTTAAAAAAGTTGTTTATTCGAGGTATTTATACATATATATATGCGAGGTGGTGCATTATAAGCGAGGGTGGTTTAAGTATATACAACCTCAAATTTATGAATTTAACTTTAAGTTTATGTATAATAAATTCCTATGTTTATATAGTAAAATAAATTAAAATAAAATAAATTAATAATTAAATAATAATATAGTAAAAAGAAAGTTTATAAATAAATTTGAAAAAATAAAAATAAAATTAATATTAAAAACACATATTTTTTAAATAAAGTAAATACCAAAAAAAAAAAAAAATAAAATAATACAAAATATAAAGAAATATAAATAAAAATAAAACAAAAAAGAATAAAAAATTAAAAAAGAATAATAATAACAAAAATAATAATAACAAAAAAATAAAATGAAATATAATAAGTGAAAACATACAAAAAATAAAAAATATAAATCCAAAAAAAAAAAAAAAAGTAAAGAAAAATTAATATTAAATAATAAATCCTATAAAAATAATTTTAAAACTAAATGAAGGAAAAATAATAACTAATAAATATTTTTTTGAATATATTAATTTTTACATAATTAAATACCATAATAAACCAACTTTAGATCATCATCCACAATATATACATATATATTTGTATATAGAAACTTGGAGTCAATAACATCTGCTTAGCGTGCAACCCATGTCATGATCACATTTTAATACCCTCTAAAAAAAAGTGCACAAAAAACGCAAAGAAAATAAAAGATCAAAAATAAGAGAAAACAAAGCAAAAAGAAGAATAAGAAGAAGAAGAAGAAAAGATACATCTACAGCAACAGCTAAAGATACAGACGGTCTGGGTCTTTTAATGATGATGACAACAAGCGTTGAGACCCACACAGACCGAGATTGCGGACCCTGAGACATCGAGCGAAACTGGAACTGAGATTCAGATGGCGATGAAGCTGGCTGGAGCTGGGGTGCGGCGGGACTGTGAGCCAGGTACTGCGGGGCAGCTCTATGCGAGCGTTAAGCTAATTATCTGCAGGCGGCGTATAAGTTACTTCACCTGCGGGCCACTTTGTGGCAGGTAGTTGCTGTTGTTGTTGTTGTTGCAACAGCTGCTGCTGCGGCTGCTGCATTGTGTATGGGGCACATGATATCTCATGATGTTGCCCAGACAGGAAACGCGCTGTGTAGCTGACAGTGCTCTGTGCCCCCGCCCCCGTCCCAACCTGTCTCTCTCTCTCTCTTTCTGATTCTCTCTGTTTATTGCATATGAATGAAATTTTCAGGTCGCATCTTCAAGCTACAGATGCTTCAGCTTCAGAGCTTCACTTGCAGCATGAGAAGTTTATTTCCATTTTTTTTTTTTTTTTGCCTTTACATCAAACGTGTTTGCTCAACAATAATCGTAAGAAATAAAGTAGAAACAACTCAACCAGCTACGCATTTAGCAGCTGCTGCTCTGCTAGAGATACGACATCCTACAGCGACTTGTATATATGTACATATAGACTTTGCGCTGCGCAGTTATATTTATGTTACATTTGAGAATTTAGCTTAGCTGTTGTATGTGCAACTAAATAAATTTATATATTTTTCCAGATTTTTATTCATATATCTAGCTGACACACATGCAACAATATTTTAAGATACATTTACGTATCTACACAGATACTTTGATGTATCTAAACATATTTCATTTGTTTTGCTTAGTTACAGATATTTACATTTATAAGATACAAATTTGTATCTATGATTATAGATACATTTTGTGCATCATCGATCAATGTTTTATGTTTGGCTTTTACAGGAATATAGAGAGATATAAGATGATGATAAAATGTTTAACATATTATCTGCATCAAGATATAAATGCACTTCACAGATACTATCATACATCTATCTTAAATACTTTATAGATATAAAGATACATTTAGCTAGATTTTATACTAAAGATACATATCTAGCAAAGTTATCTATAAATTCCACAGATACATAGATATTTTTACATTCCAGTGATCATCTGTATCTACATTTTGTAGCTACTTCCCACAGATACATTAGCGTAAAACTATCTCTCGCTTTGCCAACATAATTCACTTTGATTAAGGTCAGTTATGATTGCCCAAAAAAAGTGAAATCTTCTCTTGCCATGCTATTCTTCACAGTTACATTGGCGTATTTAAACGCTTCCTCTTCTACCTTGTATCTTCTATCTTCTAGCTTTGGCTTCCTCTGCCTTCGGCATCGAGTTAGCCAAGCGCAAAGCCACGCTTTGTCTTCTGCACATTTTCTAAATGAGTTGCGTTTTTTTTTTTCCTCTGCTTCTATGAAACCAATTGAAATGTGTTGAAAATGAATGAAATTTTATTCTCTGATTTGATTTTAAACTATTTTTGATGAATCTAAACATGTATATATATAAATATATTTGTTTATTTAGCCTTGCAATTGAGCTTCAACTATGTAGCAATCGCTGCAATAAACACAAAAGTTGTTGAAAAAATATTAATGTTGACTATGAAGTAGTTGGGCGAGGGTGGCGTGAAAAGTTGTCAATTAATTATAAAATTTAAAGTTATAAAATATAGCTAAATAAAAAAATAAAAAAAATATAATAAGAATATATAGTATATATAGCATATGAACATTGGAAATAAATTTGAATCTATAGAAGCTTTTCCTGGCTAATGGAATCTCTAAACTATTATACATCATATAAAGAATTAAATAGATATGCATATGTATGTATTATATATAGATTCTATACCATATAAAATTCGATTTGAACTTCCTTAAAGTCATTCACTTGCATTAGCTAGAGTATTTCCAGTTCGGTGCGCT
This sequence comes from Drosophila antonietae, assembly GCA_030914385.1. Taxonomy (NCBI): domain Eukaryota; kingdom Metazoa; phylum Arthropoda; class Insecta; order Diptera; family Drosophilidae; genus Drosophila; species Drosophila antonietae. Next base: position 27,400 of record JAUESO010000182.1, read on the forward strand.
GCTCCTGCTCATGTTGCTCATGTATCAAAATGCCGCATCAGCATTTGGGAATCGCTTAAATTTCATGTTAGGTATGATAATCATTTATTTTTGTTTTGCTTTTTTTGTTTTTTTTTAGTTGCTTTTCAAAAATGATAAATTCGCTTGGCTGGGCGAAAGTAGAACTCGATTGCTTGCAAATCGTTCCGCAGCGGAAGTTGGCTGAGAAATCGCTGTGAGTGCTTTATGATCGCTTTGCTTTGAATGTTTTTTTTTTTTTCTACTTCTTTTTTTTCTTCTTCTTTTCTTTCCCTGCTGTCACAGGCCGCTTCTCATGGCACTTCTCGCTGTCTCCCACATGGCCACACATGTGGCACGATGTTGATTTGGCTGCTGTTGCCACGGCTGTCAGTACAATTTGTTGACTTTCACATTTGGCTACAATATTTTTCGCTCTCTGTACGCAACAATTAGCCGCAGTTAATTGGCCAAAGTGCTTTTGTGCCACGCTTTCTGCACTCGCCGCTAATCTTGGCGATTTGAACAACTTCCGCAGCAGTAGCAACTGTAAAACCTACGGTGCAACATCTCGTAATTAATGCAAGAAAAATAAAAAAAAAAAAAAGGAAAAACGAACAAGACGATGAAGTAGCAGAAAATCGTAGTCGCTGCATGAGGCAAAATAAATATTTGCCAACATAATTTTCAGATAGGCAAAAATCACCTGAAGCCCCTGGAGAAGTGGAGGCTGGGGAGCAATTGGGCTGCGGACAGAATGCTTGACTGTTCCAGCTGCCTTTGACCTTTGTGCTCGTAATGCTCCGCCTAATTGCCCTTAATTTATTTAACTTCAAGCTGTGCAGCCGCCAAGCCCGCTCTCGCCACCTCCCCCCTAGTCCAAGCACAGTCCCATCGAGTTCAGTGTCAAGGGTTCACTTTGGAGCCGACGCTGCGTGTCCTTTGGGTCGGTCATTGGGTCGACGTCTGCTCCTCCTGCAGATATAAATACAAATACACATTCATTTATATATAGATGTATGTATGTATGTATGTATGTGTGTCTATACATCACGCTATCTCCGGTCTTTGGATTTGAATGAAAGCGAAACACTGTGCAGCGCAGCTCCAGCTCCAGAACTTGTGTGTGTCCGCTGACAATTAACGTAGTCCAAACTGTTCCTTTGAATTACAATTGAATACGCATTGAAATATGTGTGAATATTAACTGACATTTATCATCAGTTATTATCGATAGAGAATGTTCTTGGAAATTACCTGCTATCACCTGTCATATGAGCTCCGGCTGAATCATTGTTCGACTCACATAATTTATTGGGCCTTCCCTTTAGCACTGCATTGGTAATTGGCATTGAATTATGTAGTACATATGTATATGCATTGATAGATGGCATAAGTAATTAGTGTTGACATTGATATTATCATTAGCGTTAGAAAAGTATAAATATTAGTACAAGTATTATAATTGGCATTAGCATTAGTATCAATATTGGCATTAGCATTATTTTTCGTATTAGTATTAGAATTGACAATAGCATTGGTATTATCATTAGCATTAGAAAAGTATAAATATTAGTACAAGTATTAGTATTGGCAATAAAATTAGTCTTCGCTTTAGTATTAGTGTAGACATTTGCATTATAATTAGTGTTGGAGCTAGCAATTGTATTTGTATTAGTGTTAGTATTGGCATTAGCATTAGTATTAGAATCAGTATTGGTATCCAGGTGATAGTATCCGGGTTGTCATTAGCATTAGTATTAGTATTGGAGCTAGCAGTAATATTCCTACTAGTATTAGTATTGGCATTAGCATTTGCATTAGCGTTAGAATAGTATAGTTGTTAGAATTATTATTGGCAATTGCATTATATTAGCATTACTATTCGTATTAGTATTAGTATTGACATTAGCATTATTATTAGAATTAGTATATTAGCACTAGCATTCGTATCAGTATTAGTATTAGTATTAGAATTAAAATAATTTATCGTATAAAATTCATTATTAGTATTAGTAGGACTATCACTATCACTATTACATTTGCTATCACTTTCTCTTTAACAGATTTAAAGCCATATAAATTGCCCAAAAAATTACCCTTCAAACCAATATGCTCCTTTTCCCCTTGTTCACCGAGCAGACATTTGATTGAGCCACTGCAAATGGTATTCAAGTTGCGAGGCGGGCAAAGGTAATCGTGGCCACAATCGAAAATATATTCCAGCCCATCTTTGACTCTCTGTGTTCGGGGCACTAAACGCTCTAATTATTTTCTAACTGTTGAGATTTAAATGTCTCTCAGGCGTTGCAGCAGTCACTGGCCGCCAGTAGAAATGGCAGCAATGCCTGCAGAAGCAGAAGCAGAAGCAGAAGTAGACGCAGAGGCAGAAGCAGAAGCAGAAGCAGAAAGCGCTTTATCTTCATTTGAGCATTAAGCCGCTTACTGCATTTGTTACTGTGTCTGGTTGTTGTTGCTGTTGCTGCTGTTGCTGTTGTCTGGTGTCTGGTCTCTTAGCTGGCCTTTGTTTCTGTTTGCTCTGTTTGCATTAAACTGATTTGGCAGCCGACGCCGCTGTCGCCGCTGCTGCTGCCGTTGCCATTGCCCGTGGCTTTTGCCTACAGTTTTGGGGGCAATTATTCAAAGCGTCTAAATTAGGTAATTGCCCTTTAAAGAATCATGCTAATTATTTATGTTTATGTGTATGTGTAGCTATGCCACTGGCTCTGACTCTTCGTGTTGCCAGCTGCGATTGTGTTTCGCATCCGAAATTTTCATGCCCGTCCGCAATGCATTTCGGCTGCGTTGTCATCGTTGTGCCGTTGCCTGTGCCCGCCATGGCTCGGTCCACAGTCACAGCCACGACTTCATGTTTCGTGCTCCGTGCGCTATGCGACGCTTGTTTGCGGCCTTGATTAATGAAGTCGTCCTGCGGCCGTCTCCAGGACCAAAACACCAGCAACAATAACAACATGGGTCAACGGGCGTGCTCCAACTGAGCAGCCGTCCGCAGCTCCACGCTCTACGCCCCCCATTCGCCCATTCGCCCATTCGCCCATTCCCCCATGCCATGACTTTGGCTTGTTTTCTTTAGATTTATGTCAAATTGTCGGCCTTGCTACGCGTCGCCATAGCAGCGATGCGGGACGTCGCTTTTAAGCTTTTCAATCAAATCGAGTTTAAGTGGTTTACAGTTTTCGGCCCGTGGGCGTCATACGCAAGTTGGCGAAATTAATTGTTTGCCTAATCAGTTGATTGCATGCGGATCCAAAGAGGACAACGCCAGACATCGACGAACTCCCCCACGCATAGTCAGATTTTCGGCAACCGCAGTCAACGCCAACGCCAACGCCAGCGGCGGCGGCTGCAAATCGACCTCTCTGCATGCGAATGGCTTCGAGAGACTAAGTTAATGGGTCAATAGGTTAAACAGTTCTTAGCTAATATGGCTCAAACACAATGCACAAATTAATTGTCATTGAAGTAATGTGTGCCAATATGGTTAGAGAAGAAATTTATAGCTCTGATACACAGAAATGTCTGAGATGTGACAGAAATGAAGATAGATCAAAGGTGTGGGTGAGTGTGATGAGATTGTCTGACTGGATATTAAATTATGAATGAATGTGCATAGAGAAAACTGAAAGTAATGAATACATATGAATATGGAGTACAAATGTAGAATCGTCAAAGACAAATGAATATGACTGGAAGAGTAATGTTCAAGCATGTGAATAAGTATTTCATATAGAAATTTTATTTTAAGAATGGTATACATATTATGTGCGAAGTTTACATATAATAAAAAAAAAAAAATAAATAAATAAAATAAAATATAAATATAAAGATATATATTATATACATATATTAGCATATAAGCATTTATTATTATGATTTAATAGGCATCAAATATACCAAATTTACATACTCATTTTTGATTATATTTTTTTAAGCTAAAATAAATAATTCAAATGCAAATGTAAGTATTTGCACTACATCGATACAATTTATTAGTTTTAAAATAAAATGTTTCAAAATAGTTTTTAAACACTGTCGTTGCGAATGGGCAATGTAACATGCGATTTTCTGGTTTTTAATTGATTCCATTTCAAGCGGAAGTCGCAGATCCCCAGACCAGATGCCCAGTCGGGCCTTTAATTTCCTATGATTTATGCGTAACTTGCTTTCGGGCTTCGTTTCGTTTAAGTAACTTCCAATGTAGCCTGTCCGACAGTGGAGAGACGGCGACATGGACATGTACACCTGTGTCGGGCACATCCTGTCCGAAATGCAGCTGAGAGCGAATACTTATAACAACAACAACAACAACAACAACAACAACAACACGAGCTCACACTCGACCAAAAGCTACAGAATACCAAAATTCAGGTTTAACTAGACTTTGGCTGGCTACAGACCCAAGTAGCACCGCCTCTATAGGAGCGGGGGCATCAAGGCGGGCATTGGGAATAGGGTCTTGTCGCAGGGGAAACAGCTGAAACCTGCCCCGGCCCCAGCCGCGCTCGGCTCTGCCCTGCATTTGCCTCTGGGCATGCCAAAAGTATTTAGAGGTCTCTCTGTGCCGGGGCTATTAAATGTCAATGGATTTCTGCATGAATGAGTTGTGCGACTCCTCAGGGCATGCGTCCTACCCATACTCTCCGTCTAGCCCCTTGCCCAGTGCCCAGTGCCCCGTGGCCCACAGCGCTCGTCTTGCTGGCGATTTCGTGTTCAGCTCTCTGGTTTTTACCTTTTGCCCATTTGAACATTTGATGTTTACGGGCGCACGTAGTTTCATTTAAATTTCAATTGCCAAAAATAAATCTCTCTCTCTGTCTCTCACTTGGAATTTTTTATTTTTTTTTTTGCTGGATTGGGCTGGACTCCGTCCTCTGACTCCCCTGGGGCGTTGCCCCGCGCAGTGCATAAGAATTTAATTTGCGACGCATTCAAACATAATTTTTTTTTTTATATATATTTTTCTTCTTTCTTTTTCTAGTTATTTATAGAATTTATTGAAATATGTGCATGTGTGTGCCTTAGGACTTGCGACTCGTCGCTGCTCCTCATCTCCCCCTCTCCACGCTGCTGGCCTCTTCCTGTTAATTAAAATGTACAGCAGCAGTCGAGGACCCACGCAGTTGGCCATAATTTTTGGAGGACTCCCTCGGCTCGATGGCTGCCTGGCTGGCTGGCTGCCTGGCTGGCAACTCATTATGTAATTCAGGCAGCGATGAGGCTTATCATAGTTGTTGCGGCCGGGGCGTTAAATCTTCAACTAAATATTAAACGTCGCCTCTCGCCCTCGTAAAAGGACCAGGCGCTTCAGTTTTATGCTAGCTTCTCCCTTTCTATTTTCTTTGCTGGGCTTTGACTTCAACACTTGTCTGGTAATAAACGCAGCTGCCGCCTAATCCGCGCACAGTTGGAAATATTTTTCATTAGCATTAAGAGGCAATAGGCAGCAAAGTAGCTGCAACAAAAAAAGCCTCAGACCCCAGAGCACAAAACTTGGCCATAAGCTTGCCACGTTTTCACGTGTCGGACTGCTAAATCTTTGCCCGATAACGTTCTCAACCCCAACCCCAACCCCAAGCCCGAAGCCCCCAACCCAAGCTTGACTTCAGCTTCAATCTGCTCTAACTGCTAAACACATAAGTTCACCACGTGTGAATGTGCGTGTGTGTGTGTGTGTGTGTGGTGGCCTTTATGGCTACGTGTTTGGCAAACGGAAGTGGCCACATAGCCACAGATACAGCTACAGTTACAGCTACAGCTACAGCTACAGCTATAGCTATAGCTGCAAATGCGGATACATATATAGTTAAGTATCTAAGTATCTATCTTATGGCTGTTTATGTATCCACGACTCACCTATGAGGCGGTGGCCGCTTCTGTGATTTACACGCCGCAGTTTAACGCTTTAACGACTCACATTAGAAACAATTGCTGGAACTTTTAATTAAACTGCGCCACTCATTAGATGCGTTGTTCTTGTTGCTCTCCGCTGGTCTGTTCTCTGTTCTCTGATGTTTTAGCTGTTCTCGCTACAAAAGCCTTTCATAAAAGCAAATCCAGTTGTCGCGACGTCTGTCTTGCCAATGCTAAGTAATTATGTCTAATATTATTATTTCATTTTATATTATTTTTCTTTTTTTTTTACGCTCCAATTGCCCATTTCCGCTCTGGGCTATGTTGGGCGAATCAACTTCACAGCCAAATTCCAAATGCCACTCATGCAGAACGCTGACTTTAAACAATATCGGAAAACCAAATGGTGAAAGGCCACAATTCAATTGATGTTAGATTTATGAGTCCCACAGTTCCTTGGTCTGGTCTTTTATACAGAAAGCTTGAAGATATAATTCAGTTAGGTAATAGCTGAAAGGGGCCACAGAGAGAACAATGTGTGAACGCTTTGGTTATTTATAACCAGTTTAGCAGATGGCATGACAACTCATGTTCTATGGCAGTACGAGACAACAAAAAGAAGAAGAACAGCAACAAGAAGAAGAAGAAGCAAAGACAACCCACAGCGCTAAAAGTTTCTCATTCTAACTGAGTTTATGTGAAAGTCTCGACTAGATGTGGGCCTCGACTGGCAGCCAGGTTCCGGCCCTATTGCTGTCATATTTGTTAGTTTTTCTTTACTTAAATAAGGGTCAGAGGTAAAAGAGGTCTTATTTAAGATTGTAGACGAGTCAGCGGTAAAAGCAGTATTAAGATTGTAATCGGTTTTTGTGTGCGAAGCTAGACTTATGGAATAGAGTCTCTTAAAACAGATGTTGGATTAATGGATTTTATTTAATATATTACTTAGCATTTCATGTACTTCAAGAAAAATAAACAAATAAATACATAACAAAATATGTTTTTCCATAAGCATTTATCGATAGCTGTGCAGTTCTAGCATGAAGGTGTTAGCAAAGCATCGAGGAAGACTTAATGGGGTGAAAAGATCACTATATGATTATTAAGTGCAAGAGAGATTTAAATCGTATGTATTTGTATAAATAATGGAGAAACAGCTTATTTGTATAAATAATTATATATTTTGTCACTTCTACCCACGATTTCGGTCTGCCCTAATTATCTTATGACATTAATATTATGAGACAAGTTCAATTAGCTATCGTTATATTCACACAATTGTTCAAAACAGTCTAAAATATTGTCAAACTCCAAGTCAGAAGTGTATCAATCTGTTGACAATATTTAGTTGGCTGTATGTTTAGTAGAAATGTTAGAAGAATTTTGTAGACTTTTCTTATTCTTATATCAATAAATTTCTGCGAATTCAGTCTGCATATATAAAGCTATTCTAAAAGTCAATCCCTTAAATTATTTACCCACAAACTGCTAATCAGCTCACCTCAAGCCACTTCAATTCGCTATCAACATACTGAAATCAACTCAAGTCAACAACAAACGATAAAGTCCAAGTTACCTGAGCTGTTGTTCCATATGCATTAGAAGCCACAAGTAGTGTAGCCTCTCATGCAACATAACAAACATATTATGCCCATTTGTTTTGCAGTTGCAACAGCTGCAACAACAGCAACAACTGCTGGCCGGCAACTGTGACAATCAACTGGGAAATAAACTCCGCTGGGCAGCCAACATCAGACCACACACACACACAGACACACACAGAGTAAGCTACTGTCACACACACACACACACTACATGAAACTCTGTGCTTAAGCTGCCGCGATACTTTTGACTTCCGTACACACACACACAGACAGAAAGAGAGAGAGAGAGAGAGAGAGAGAGAGAGAGGGGGAGAGTGGGCGAGTGGATATAGGCTCCAAGTGGGAGCTGGCTGTGCTGGTGCATGCCACACGAAATTGCGGCTTTGCAGTGCAACAATGAGATACTTCAGAAAGAATTAGTTGCACTAAAAATTGCTAAAGTCGCACTGGACCCGTTTCGCTTGGGCTTGTCGCCAAGGACTACCAACAACAGACCAGGCTAGACTTTCACTGTTCTACACTCTTGTTGCTGTTGTCTCTCTGTGTGCTGCACACTTTGCGGCACCACGGGCGGTAGCTGGCAGGATGCAGGAGCCAACTGGTAGCCAACATGGGACACTGGCTGAATGTTTTTAGCGGTTTTGCCAAACATGTTTATTGTTTAGTAATCGAGTCTATTAGTTTCTTCATTAGCTTTGTAACGCCAGCGCAAGAGCTAATTAAGGTAAACTTTGTACACTGCTCAGCAGCGTAGAACACAAACAGAAAAATGAATGTGATGAAATTAAATTTTAAGTGAAATTAACTCTATAGACTAAAATTAAACTTCTGTGTGTGATATAAATTATAGAGTTGATTAATTAAATACAAATTTGATTTTTTGGAGTACGAACAAATTTGGAATCATGTAAAAATTTTTAGCACAAATTTTGCTTTTAATTTTGCTTTAAAATGTTGGGTAAAATTTTATAGAATTTTTCTTTCAATAATTAAAAAATTAAGATTTTTTTTAATTTAAAAAAAAATGTTTTTTTATATACGTTTTTTTTATTATTTTGTATGATTTTTTATGATGATTATATACAATTTTTATTAAATTTTATTTTTTAATTTATTTAGTATTTTCCTATCACCTATTCTGAATTTCTTTAATACTCTAACTAAGCTAATGCTGATGATTTAACGGCAGAATGAAATATATTCTGCTAAAAATAAAAAATATTTAATTTAACAATAATAATCTTCCATTAAAATTAAAATAATATTTTATTTAACAATTTTATTATTATTATTTTTTAATAAGCTGTCTCGCTTTTAGATACAGTTTCTCATTGAAGCTAGGTTAATTAATAATAAATATTAAAATTTGCTTTGTAGAGTAACAAATATTTGTAAATTGAAGCAAGACTTGCGTGAATATTGTAATTGTTGTTGTTGCTCTTTTCCTTTTGTTACTTTTATTTTTACTTTCTGTTGTTTTACTTTTACTTTTATTTTTTTATTTTCTCTCTCTATTTTTTTTTTTTGGCTTTTTGTTCTGGCTGAGTCAGAGCATGAGCTGGCATTAGAATAAAGGCGACGTTTTTACGCTTCTTGCTTGTTGTTCTTGTGATTGCTCTTGTGGCAGCTTGAAGTTGTTGTTGTTGTTGTCGTTGTTGCGGCTGTCGCTGTTCTTGTTGTTGTTGTTGTTGTTGGCGCTTTACATAGTCGTTTGGCCCGGACAAAAGTTGCAGACACTCTTGCCGCAGCTCTTGTGGCCGTAGTTTTTTGAAGGCCAACGGCGTTTTTAATTCAGCTTTGGCTCTAGCTTCTCTAGTTGGCGCTGCATTTTCATTTTTCCTCTTTCTCTCTGCTGGTTGGCATTTTTTTCTTGTTGTTGTTGCTGTTGTTACTCGAGTTTTCCGTTGTTATCTAACATGTTTAATTCAAGGCGCGTCTGCTGGAATTAAAGAGTCCACAGGTCAACCATAACGAGCCACTCGTACCGTTGATAAATTGTCATGCTCCTGCTACCAACTAGATAGGCGTCTACACTCCGACTCTCAACTCTCTCAACTCTCGGCTGTCTCGCAATGCATGGCAAATTTAGCGTAAAATTTTTGTCACAGTGCATGGAAGCGGCACGGCGGCCGTCAATGACTGTGATTACACCTGGCTGTTGTACCTGAACATAAAGTTTCCCATTTCAATATGCTCGATGCTTGCTTTCTTCATCTTCAGCTTCATCCTCATCCTCAAGCTCATCATCTCGTCAACTATTCGCTCTGTTTCGCTTGGTCGACCAGAAATGTTGCCTTCGAGTTACATAAAATCTCTCTCTCTCTCTCTCTCCACTGTCTCTTTGATTGCTGTAAATGATACAACATAATTATGAGCGAAACAAAGGCTTTAATTTATGTCAAAGCAAACAAATAAAGTTATGTATTTGGCAACTGGGCAAAGGGTCTGCCAATTGGGCATCAAAATCTGGAACCCAAAAAGTCACTCAAATTGCCGACAATGACGGAGCAAAGTTTAAAATCTATGCTTATGTAACCCAAAATCTTTATACATAAATCTCGGCATATACTATGTGCTTACACACTTGCATATACATATACATAAAAGTGTGTAAGAAGGGGCTGTGCGTGCGTGCGTGCGTGTGTGTGTGTGTGTGTGTGTGTGTTGACACACACAATCAAGCAATCAAAATCTAAAAACTTTATCCCCATTTATTTACGTGTGAGACCAAACAGTAAACGTCATTGAATCCCAGACATATGCAGCACATGTTGAACTATATAGTTCCATATACACACACACATGCATATGTGTGTGTCTGGGTGTACCCTGAAGGCATAATCAAACACAGCAGCGCACACTAATGCAGTTAACAAACTTGCGGAAATACAAGGCACACTCACACACATACACACTTGCCCTTAGATACCCACACACACAAACACACAGTCACACATATATATGTATGTATATTGAAATATGCGTGAAGGAGACTTAAGTGCTGTTCACTCTCTCTCCCACTCACACATAGACACAATGATGATGATGTATTGTGTGAGATGTGAATGTGATTAAATTTCCATAGCAGCTCGTCTTTCATGCCAATTTTCCATTAGTGTTTGCCTCTGCTCAGGCAGCTCCTGTTCGCTTTGCCCTTGCCGGGATGCACGCCCAAAAACTCACACCCACTTAAAAGCACATCAACTAAAACACACACTCTCACACACACTCACACACTCATCAGCATGTCTGTGTGTGATGTTTGCTGTAAGCTTCTCGCGTCAAATGCGATGATGAATAGTTTGTTTGATATTACTTTGACCGTCCTTACGATCAGCAAAAGTAACTCTCAGCATGCGTATGTGTGTGAGTGTATGCTTGTGTGTGTGTGTGCAACCTGAGTGAAGTGATTAGCGTTTTAGTCAATGGCATTACAGAATATCACAGCATTAGCCTAGGATCAGCTAGATTTACATAGTGAGCTTGTCGGCTTACAATTGATTGCATTTGAATAGACTAAGGAAATTGTGAATGAAATGAAATTGATGACTTTATATTTTTACTACATGTTGTATTATTCAAATAGTTTATGATATTTTATTATTATTAATGATTTATTCTTAATTTATTATATATTATGTCATTAAAATACTATTGCAATAATTTTTTGTTTTAGTGTATTAATATTACAATTATTGCTATTGGTATTATAAATAATGAATTTATTTTTTATATTAATTTATTAACTTTTTTATTTTAAAAAATATATATTTATTAATTTTAAATTAAACTTAATTTATGGCTATTAATTTGTATAATTAAGTATTATTTTATTGCAATTGTTTTTATTTATTTATTTTTTACCCTTCATTTGAGATTGTAACTTGATAGACTTTATATTTATAATTATTTTATTAGAATTTTTTTTATTTATTATAATATTTTATGTAGGCATTCACAAGTGAGTGACAAAAGTATTTTGCAAAAATCTATTGAAATAACAGACAATTTCTAGTAGCACAGTTAGTTAATTAATGTAATAAGCAGTAAGAACATTAGATGAGTATTGTATTTCATATTATTCTTCTATTTCACTCAAGTTATCTGATGGATGTATTTAAATACTATTTTATATGCAACATTAGACAGCTACTGTTCATCACATTTATTCTCTTTATCTTATATATCATGACAAACTGTATACCTAATTGAATATATCAAATCGTTGAGGAAACTATGTCAAGTTCTGTTCAACGAACCTTTGCTGTAACTCGAACCTTTTTGTCTGCCATTAAGTCGGCATTCTAATTGTGCGCTTCGAAACAATTAAATGCTTAGCTCGGCAAAAGTCTGCGGTTCGCATTAAATCATCAGTCTGCTGTTGACTACAAACATTTTCTGCTGCTCCGCTCTGCTCGGCTTGACTCTGTGGTGTGGTGTCAGGCGTTGCTCTCTCATGGCTGCAGTGCTCCATCAGCGCGACATGCAAAATAATTTACATAAGCAGCAACCGCAGCAACTGCAGCAGTTAGATGCTGCAGGAGCTGGCGGGGCTTGTCGGGGCGAAAAAGGCGTCGGGGGATGCCAAATTAAAGCCAAGCCCCAAACCCGAAAAACCCATGCAGGCAAATCCCTCGGCCAGGCTAAAAAAAAACTACAACAACATTGCAGCTAAACAAAAAACCAAAAACATACGAAAATGCAACTAAAACCTTTTCGAATAGAATATGCCCTGTAGCTAATTATTGATTGGGTTTCTCTTACAGCTTGATGCAAAAGAAAGAGTTGAAATTTTTAAAATTTTAATATATATTAAATTCCATTGAATGATGCTACCAGACTAAAAGGAATAAAGTATTTTATGGCATATTCCTTGAAAAGAAATGTCTGAAAATTTCTGTAAGGAGATTTCTTAAACTCTATATGATCGACTTTTATATAAACATTATTCGCATTTTTTTATATTATTAATAAAGCAAATTCAATATTTGTTTTTTCTTCAAAAATAGTTATATCTCTCGATTTTCTTATGAGGTCGCTCCCTTTTCCATATCAACTTTGATGCATTGACTCTTTCCTATATATGCTTTTCTTCTTTCCTATATATGTCATATGCCCTTTGACTCGTTGATATATGTAGGGTATTCAATATCTATAGGTTTATTCTTCTGCGACTCTAAGGTTCTTTTAAGTTCGTTTTCGTTTCTTTTTGCGTTATTTTTGTTTTTGTTAGTGGTTTGGCTTGTTTTGTTTGGATTTTCGTGCATTCACTTGCGGAATTTTTGTGTTGTTGACTCGACGACGCATATGAATGTATCCCGGTCGCACATGAAGAGCTCCAGTGCCAGCGCCAGCGTCAGCTTCAGCTCCTGGTACTGTTACTGGTACTGGTATTGGTCTCTTGTTCTGGTATGAGCTCGCATATGTGTTGGCGCATACATAAACAATGACAGGAACAACAAAAACAAGTCGCCGAAGCAGCCCAACCCACAAAACGCACACATAACAATGACAAAGAACGCATTTTGGAACAGATCCACACCCGCTGCTCATACTCCAAACCCAGCACCACCACCACCTGCCCCGCACCTTGACAAGCATTTCCCATTTGGCATTTGTGTGCCCTTGGTGGTTCGGCAATGGTGCCCCGTTCCTGGTTCCCGGCTGGTTTATTATGCAAAAGTTATGCAAAGATAAGCAAAACTATGAGCAGCGACAGCAGCTTGCCACAGAAAATAGTATGAAACCCTGTCCGATATCCTGGCTGCATAAAGCATTTCACATCATTGCCAAAGACAAGCGCTGATGGAGTAGGATCTCGTTGGGTTACCAACCAACTGCTGTTCGCAGTTAGCAGTTGCCAACTGTTTGCTTCTGCTCTTTTTTTTCTCGTTCTCTTCTTTTTTTTTTCTTTTTTTTTATTATTATATTTTTGAGAGGAAAATGAACAGCTGTTTGGTTCGGTTAAGGTTTGGTTTGAGTTTTTGGCGCTCGCTTTTGTTGTTGGCCGGTTACCGTCCGTCGTTCAAGTTAATTGTGCGGCCAAATGCAAAAATCAACTTTTTTACAAGTTCTTTTGGCCATGGCGTCGCGTTGCGTCGCGTCGCGTCGCGTCGCAAACTGCCAACTGGCAGCAGGCAGCAGGCAGCAGGCAGCGGGCAACTCGTCGGCACCTCGTGAACGAAATGGACACTTAAACTCTAATCGAAAAACTTTTGCCCATATACAAGTCACTTTAAAATGCGCTTAATTTGATCAGCGTGCGGCGATTGTCGAACCGAAAACCCACAGCTAAGCACTGAGAACTGAGAGCTGAGCACTGCGAGCTGAGAGAACGCTTAGCACTGGAGCACACTCAATGCAGATTAACATAATGAGCTTCGGAATGGCCAACAAACATAACAAAGCAGTTGGTTATGGTTAAGGACCTGCCATCCAGATCCAGTTATAAAGTTGTTACCGTCATTGACTACAATTTCTGTTCTTTTCAATTGTGTGTGTATCTGTATCTGTATTTGTGTGTTTGTTGTTCTCCTTAGTTTATTCCTAAAAACCGCTCTTCAAATGTCTATATGGATACCCTAACAATATGATTATGGCCAAAGTTAGCAGTTGTCTAGATACAATGGAAGGAAAAAGGTAAAGGTAAACTGCTTTTGGCTTAGCCATAAAAATTAAATGAATTTAATGGAACTGCAAATTTGATGGGTTGACAGAAAAGTTTAAGTACATTTTTATTTTGTTTTTTTGGCTGAAACTGCGAACTTATAATTAAGTTGAATATTTGTTTTAATTCGAAAAGGATTTTAAATATTGTTTCTATTTAATTTATGTGTACTATAATATGTTTTGGTGCGCTTAATATAACGAATAGAATATAATAAAATATTATATATAATATATAATATAAATATATATATTACAATATTATAATAAATGCAAATATTATATATTATATTTTATATATAATATATATATTAATTTTTAACAGAATTTTAAATTTATATTTTATTTTTTAAATATTTATACTCGAATATAAATGTATATACTTTATTTAAAAAAATATATTTTTGTATTTTATTTACTCTGAAGTGTATCAGATTAATGCTTAAATAAAAAATGTAGGGTTCCCTTTTTAGTTTGAACATCTCGCGAGTGTTAATAATTGAAAAGCTACATGAACTCAGAATTTGTTTAAATCAGTTTACCAAGCTCATTTGTCAAGCAATGTTGGTAAGCTTGAGAACAAAAGGCTCAGGCCTACAACCTAGAGCAGACTTTGCAGTTTGATAGTTTAATAAGGCATATTTTAGTATATGGAATATATTATAGAAAGTAATAGTTTACTAGCTGTAATAAAATTGAAATATATAATATATCATCATTTTTCTATTACTATTTTCTCTTCATATTTTATTGGGTATCTTTGCAGTCAAACAGACTTTGAATAATTTCAGTTCTCTATATAATATAATTTGCTGTTTGCTGTTAGCTGTAGCTGCTGTTTGTGACAACAGATCGAGTGTGCAGTTTTTGGAGAGTGTGTGAAAGTCAAGTGGGCACTTAAGCTCGCACACATTCACACACACACGCACACATATATAGAGAGAGACATTTTGACAGCGTTTTGCGGTAACAGTCCGCCACTTGACGCGTTCGGCACCTTTGCCACAACTCCGACCATCGACACTCACATACGGCAACGATTCCAGCAGAGGAGCAGCGAGCGTGTGTGTGTGTGTGTGAGTGTGTGAGTGTGGGCGTTGATTCCTCAACTGGGTAAAACAAACGCAGCTTGGGCAATTGAAAAATTAAGCAGGCACTTTGTCAAAATGTTGTTTCAATAAGGCCATTGTGGGGCCATAACGAATATTGGGCTCGTGGTTGAAATCGGCCCCTAGTCAAAAGCCCATTGGCAGCTTTAATTGTCAACATCTGTGGCTGACATGCAAATGCGAAAGGTTCTTCTCCACTAGCCGGGCCCGAACTCTCGAGCGCTCGACAGCCCCAGTTTGATGGAGCATACTCGCTTGGCACTTATTACATTGGCATCTGCGTATGGTTTTGTCATTTATTGATGCAAATTTTCGCCACGCCTTTGCCCTTTTAATGCGTCCTCTGCTGCCGCAGTTGGCTTTCAATTCGTTTTCTCTTTTTTTTTTTTTTTTTTTTTTTTTGCGGTGGCTTTCCAAGGGGTACGCATGGCACTTAATTGACGTCTATGTCGAACACAAGTGCGCCGTGGCGCTGATTAGGGTTGCCAATTGCCTTATTGCTGTATGACGCCGGGTCCTTGACTCAATCTGAATCTCAAGCTGTAGCAGCTACGCTGAGCAACGCTGAGGAGCTGTAGCTAGGGGTTCGTGTCATTGTCACCGATGTCAAAAGTTTGGAAGCGAAACCTTTTTCAATCGCTGTCGCTGGTATATTTGAAGCACATTCTGTGGCATTCAGCAAAATGTTGTCATCTTTTCTTCTTTTTTTTACTTAAGCGGATTTTTTGTTATTGATGGGATACACAGATTGAATTGACATTCATAGCTACTTGGCGAAGTGTCAGCGCTGCTCTCGATGGCAGCAAATGCCAAAACAAACTCAGGAGCTAAGCAATCAACTCATATCCTTAAAGTCCATAATCAACTAAATCAAAACTAAAACTATAATGCGTGAATTAGCATTTCTTAGAACAAATAATTATTGTAAACATTTCCATTGTGCAATGAGAGCTTAAGTGTTTATTGTTCTAAATATGCAACAACATGATTAGCATAGTTGCTAAGGAGCAAATTAAAGGAATGCTTCAATGATTCAATGTAGAGAGAGAGAGAGAGAGAGAGAGAGTGTGTGTGCCTACGAGATATCCTATAAGCAGCTAACATATTAAATTCTAATGGCATTTGCTTGACTTTCACATGTAATTTAAGTTTTACTTTAATCACAATATTAACCTTGAATCAATTTTGTTCATCGTAAAGAAATGGGATACCCAGCACACTCAGACTCAGACTCTCTTAAGCGGGCAATCCACAGTTTTCGATTAAATTATGAAAAAAGTTCAATTAATTAAAGAGAATATCATATGTCGACACACACACATATATATACTGTGGCATATACTTTTCTACAATTGTGCTTGTTATCGTTAATAGCTTACACATTTCGTGGTATTGAAAGGTCAACTCGCTTTTCAAATGGAAATTTCAAAGTTCACTGAAAATTGATATTTTTCTTTTTACCTACATTTTATTTACGCTCCCAGAAAACCTGAATTATTTCTATTGAACTGTTTCATATGCTATAATAGCAGCTGTTGAAATTGTAATTTTTAAAACAGCTTCAAATTGTATATATGCATATGTAATATTCAAATGAGTGTTATAGACATATTTTGTATACATTTAAAATTCTTTAATGAAATGAAATACAAGAAATAAAGATATTTTTTTATACATTTAAAATTTGTTAATTAATTATAAAAATAAAAAAATAAATAAAAAATAAATTATTTGTTCAATTTTAAATATATATAATTTTTTTTTTAATTTTTCAATTTCATAAATATTAAAAAATATATATATTTTAAAAACTTTTACTTAAACATTTAATATTAATTTTTTATTAATAAATAAATACATACAAATTACTTTAATGCATTTATAAACCAAAATAAATTTTATACAAAATTGATAACATTTTCTAGAATATATTTTACAACTAAAACTAAATACTTGCACTCGCTGTTCTAAGAACTTCAGCCTGTTGCATACGTTTAAAGGATTCGCAACCACCCGCTTTAAGTATATATATATATGCATTTATATATGTACATGTTTGAGTTTCTAAGTCAATTGCAAATTAGAATAAAATACTTGAACGCAACACGCAAGCAAATGTCATTATGTTGCCTTGGTCACCGTCCGCATTGCATGCACAGTTTATTCGATTACCAGTTGCGAACTTAATGTGTTAATATTATCGCATCGTTGATTAGCCTGCAGCTAGTTAGGTGTTGCGGTGCCAAAAGGCCAGGTGTGTCCCTTCGTTAGCTTGTGGATGCAATATCGAATAGCAACAGAGCAACAGACAGAGAGAGAGCGCGAGCGAGAGAGAGAGGGAGAGAGCGAGTAAACATTCATTCGTGTTGTTTTGTGTGGGCGTCTTTAAAGCGCTTATTGATGTGAATTTTCTACTAATTAGAAGGAAGTTAATTAATTAGAAATGAATTGCACTCCAGTTGGAGATGAGCATTCTGTATTTACAATATAAATTAGCATTTGGTTTCTCGCTGGAAAATACATTTATTTATAAATAATATAAGCAGAGGTTATTTATATGCTAATTATAAGCAGTTCGCTGCGCAATATTCTATGAATATTATGAGAGGCGCATTATTGACTGCGATTGGTTTAAAATACAGTAAATAAGAGTATTCTGATTGGGAGTGCCCGACGAGTAGATAGCTTTGAGTTCTCAGCAATATATATATATATAGATATTTATGCACTCATGAGTATGAGTTTACACAGCAGATTTATTTTGGCTGCACTTATGCGCTTTACTCTGAGCAATAAATTGTTGAATAACTTTTGCTCTAGATGGATTTTCCTAAGCAATGTACTTTGCGCCTTAGTCAATTTTACTCCTGCAGAATTGCAGTTTAATGTGGTTGCTGCTTTAAGTAGAATAACTGAAATAAATAGATTTTCATTTACCTACAAGAATAATTACTTTCATTAAATCGCAAACTATTGGAATTTTTCTTTTGAGACGTAAGGGAAAGTAGAGAGAATGTTCTTTTCTATTATTAATTTAGGGAAGCTTTTCTTTAAATTCTCAATTTTATTTCGCTGTATCCACGTGCTTTACTTGGGAATGGTATCCAAGCTCCGAAATTTATTTGCCTAATCAAGAATATATATACATTATAGTATCTACCTCGTATTTTTCCGCCTGTTACATACGTTTGCACAAACCCATGAAACTCTTTATTCCCATTTCCAATGAGCTCACTGCATAATCAGTTGCAATCAGATGTCAAATAAAATATATATTTTTCACATGAACAACATGCATAAAGTTCTCTCTCTCTCTCTCTCTCTCTCTCTCTCTCTCTCTCTCTCTCTCTCTCACCCATAACTAATATGTTTAATATTAAAGAGTTGCATGCACAACTTTCTGTCGAGTAGCTAAACTCTTCAAACTATTTTGCTTTGCCTCTCATAGAGTCTGCATATTCTTCGCAAGTTTTCTTAGAGTGAAATTAATTTGTGTTCTTGAGCTGGCAATCATATTAAATAGTACTAAATATGTGCATAAGTAATAATAATTCATATGTCAATAACGTACTTTTTGTTGGCATTCCTTTGTTTCTGTTTGCTTTCATGCAGGATTTCAGCTGAGTTTTCTTCTCTCTCTCTTGTTTTTTTTTTTTTTTTTGTCTTTTATCTCTGATGAACATGAACTCATGAGCTTTTCTTGTCTGTTGCATCTGTGGGCGTTGCTTGTCATTTGCTAATGTTAGCAGCTACGCTCCCTTAACATTCCAACATCATCATCATCATCATCATCATCATGATGATGAGCATTGTCGTCTTCATCTTGAGCTCGAGCCAAAGATACTGTGGGCGTCTGCAGGAGTGGCACTTTTTCATACTGTTGCATCTAGGTGATCTACTTGGCAATGCCAAGAGATGCATCTACTTCAGCAACAACAACAACAACAGCAACAGCAACAGCAACAGCTTCAGCTTCAACTAAGCTAGCTGCCTATCCGATGTGGGCGTTCCTTTGGAATTTTGTTGCTGCTCGAGTCGCACCTCTTTTTATACCTATTGCATTCGCAGTTGCAGTCGACATTGCCGTGTGCCCAGGCAATTCAGTTTGCTGTCGCTTTATTTTTATTTAATTAACTTCATTGCAATGCCAGGGAACTGAAAGGCTGGCAGGCTGGCAGCCAACCTGCCTGAATCTTTGTCACTCTGGCTCGGGCTCTGCTCTGCTCTGCCCACATGCAAAGGCTACACTCAACCCCAGCCAGTTGTTGCCTGTCGCAGTTGCAGTCGCAGTCGCCGCAGTCGTCGTCGTCGTTTCAGCACCTTGACAATGACTTATTGTCGCTGCTCGACTAAGAGACAGAAGCAGAGCCTGCACCGGATGGGACTGTATGGGACGGCCAGCATCAGCTCATCTTGGTTCATTGGCAATTCTTTTGCAAAGTGGCCTTTCTTGTTGGCCAACAACAACAGACGTGGGCTGCTCTTGCTGTTGCTCTCCCTCTCACGCTCACTCATGTGAGCTACACTCGCATGTAAATCAATTTATTTCGTTCAAACTGAAGTTTGAAAACTGAAGTTGAACTTGTTGTTGATGTTGCAGCTGATGTCGATGCCGCTGTCGATGCCGCTGTCGATGCCGCTGTCGATGCCTCGGTCGTTGGCAATGCTGAAAGTCAAGCGAAGGTCACTTGAGACTTGAGACTGGCAGAGAAATGTTTGGCAATTTAGAGTCGCAGCCTCAGCTTCCTGTGGGCAATGCGAATGCACATCCTGTCAGGTATTCATGACGCTGCAAGCATTTAAGTGTATCCCAGGGAGCAGTAATTATAATAACCACTCAACCAGGCAAAACACAAAACACAAAACCCAAACGCAAAACCCAAACGCAAAACCCAATACGAAAACCCTATAACAAACTCACTTTTCAGTCTCTGTCTGAGTAGCTTCTATTTCGCAGAGCGCTCAATGGAAACCGCAAAGTCATCTCCGGTTTATTTACTGGCTAGCAAAAATAAAGCAAAAGCGAAGATGAGACCAGCCAGCAGCAAAGCGAAGCGTTCTGATATAAAAAAAAAAGAAGACCAAGAGGAGGAGTGTGAGAGAGAGAGAGAGAGAGAGAGAGAAAAAAAAGACCAACTGAAGCCGCATGAATTTCCAATTGTGAGCCTGCCAGGCGAGGCCCAGAATTGAGCTGAAGGTACATAAAACAAAGGCGAAGCCAAAGTGACTCTTGAACGAGCTGTCCGCAGCGATACATCGAATTTAATTTCCTGTCAAAATCGAAGAAGGTATTCCAGTTCTTGTTGCTGTTGTTGTTTCTGCTGGGCATTCAAGCGTTAAGAATAAGCTCAAGTTAATTTTGTGGCTTAAAGTGCTTTACTTTGGCTAGCGGCATCCATTTCATGGAATTTCAATTTCAGCCAAAAGGCAATGTTCGAAATTATGAATGAAATGTGCGCGCAATTAGCGAGCCAGCCAGGCAGCCAGCCTGTGTGATCCAGGCTGTGCTAATGCATCTGCCATTGGCAGCAACTGTCGCCACGGCACGTGATCAAAAGTCTGACAAAAAGAAATGCCAAAGGAACATGTATTGGGAGTTCATGTGACTCCTGGCAGCAGTTGGGCTCCAGTTGGGCCATTGCCTTCAAGTTCAAGTCGAGGCCTAATGCGCTGAGCAGGCTGACAATCGAGACGAGTCGAGTCAAGTCGAGTCGAGTCGAGTCGAGTCCTTTGGCCGGAACATGTGGTGTCCTCATATGTAATATAAATATATATATATATATTTATATATATATAATCTATATATATTTGCGACCAACTGACGCACAACGACCTTATTAAGCCGACTTGACTCATATTTTTATTTTCTCTTTTCTCATTTTTTTTTTTTGTTTGGACTTTTTTTCTCTCTATTTTTTTTTGCATTCTATTTTAAAGGCATCGATGTGGAGCACAGCGCGGCCTTGTCCAAATCCTTTGGCTGGCTATTTTTATAGTCCATAATTTAGTTGAAAAATCGTTGTAGAAAAACTGCCGAAGGCTAACAAATGTGAGGGATATTTTCTTACACTTATTGGACTTTGACAAACTGTACAGAAAAACGCATAAAAATAAATGGAAAACGATTTCATTTTGACGCAACATGTGTAATTAATAGACTTCAGGCGTTGGCAGCACCAACGCTCGATGGCCATGCCCCCGACTCTGACTCTGACTCTGACTCCCACATATATGCAATCAGAATCTATACACTATAGTGTTTGTCGGCCTGTTGTCGGGCCACGCGGCGTATGATGAATGCGAGCTCGTAAAGCAGCAAGCACCAAAGTCTCGGAAACGAAGGTGTCTATTGTATTATTTAACGGGTTTTCGTGCGCCCAACCAATACTTGCCATAAAATAGGTGTCTCCCCCCGCTCTCCTCTCCTGCGACACACACACACAGGACACGCATCGCACACAAGTGCGACACATGTCCTTGTGTGGCTTTGACTTGGGCGCAGCCCCAAAATAGCCAGGCATTGCTACTATTAAGCGCCGCTTGCCCGCTTTCACCCCGCTCCAGCGCTCGTGTCTCCATTGCTGTGTCAGCGTCAGTGTCTGTGTCAGTGTCACACTCGACGATTTTGGTATGCCAACATCGAGCTAGGGAAAGGCATATCAAATCGTGTACTGTATCATTGATGCTCTTACTTATCACTGAATCTATTTTCTGTTGAGATCGTCTGTATATCAGATTAAGCGAATTTTCGTTAAATCTTTCGTTAAATCTTAAAATATATATTTTAATATTCTTTCATTTTATTACACAAAATGTATAAGAAGAATTTTGAAAATATTATGATACAAAAAATTAAAGATTTTAATTGAAGTAATAAAAAAAAACCTTTAAAATATTTTAAATTATATAAAATATAAATATATAGTATATATGAAAACAATTTTAAAGCCAAAAAAAATGTTTTTAATATTATGGAAATGTTATAAATTAAAATATTTCAGGTTTTTTATTTTATTTTATATTGTTGTATATTATTATTTAAATGTCTATTCTAAAAAAATTAAATAAATAAATATTGCAAGTTACCTCAAACAGTATTTATATATTTTATTTTTTATCTATATTTATATTTACATTTATATTTATATATATATGTATATGTATATGTAGAGCAGAAAGCTATGATTAATAGCCAAGGTAGCAGAGTAAATATTATATTACTTATACTATACACACACACACACACACACACACACATACATACACACTCTCTCTCTATTACTATTTGATTAATTCTCCTAATAAATTGTCAACTAATTTGGCATATATTAAGTATATGAATATACCCCATTCATTACAATTGAATGGATTTCCAATTGAAAGGGTATTTCGCATGGTTAGGCTCAGCATATGAATCTGAGCTTCATCGACTTCGCATGTCCGGCAGCTAACATGACAGATACTTCGCAGCTGCTTTTGGCCGTGGTGAGCGCATCATGCTCGGACCCGCTTAGGGGACCAACAGCAGCTAGTCAAACACGAGCTGCCAGATAGTAGGAGTGGATGAGTGCGTGTGCGTGAGAGAGAGAGAGAGGGAGAGAAAGGGAGAGAGGGTGTGTGTTTTTGGGCCCACTAGTCGAGTGTTTGTTATCTGTCGCTTCTGCTGTTGCTGCTGCTGCTGTTGTTGTTGTTGTTGTTGTTGTTGGGTGGCAAGGACATGTTTGTAGGCTGCAGACTGTTTGGCTGGCAGCTGCGTGCACGCAAATAGAAAAGATACTCAAGGCACTCATTTGAACGAGACGAGGCACACACACAAACACACACACACGCACACCATGAGAAACTGTTACGTGATGAGTGCGCGTCATGCGGGCCAGAAACCAACAGCGAGTAAGAGTGTAAGAGTGAGCGAGAGAGAGAGAGAGAGGTAGAGCCACAGCAACCGCAGCGTGCCACAGCGTGCCACAGCGTGGCATAGCGTGCCACAGCAACTGTAAACGGTTGAGCGCATTGCTAGCCAGCTAGTAAGGGGAGCTCGAGATGGAGTTGGCCCACAAACAAAACAGCCATCAGTGGGCGTTTAAGCCAAGTCGCCTGATGTCCGCAACGAGATTTAAATAGAATCAAATTAGTGCGCCATTTGCATTCGCATTTACTGCCGTCTAACTGGCAGCGCCCAGCTCATTTAATTGGGGTTCACTGTACGCATCAGAGATTGTTTGCTGTGCAGCTTAAATCGCTTACCGAAAACATAAATCCAAATACATCGAGACGAGCGGACGGCCGAGACAGACTGAGTGGGACAACGACGACGACGACGACGACGATGTTTCATTTGCCTTTGTCAACGGTTTTTTGCCATTTAGTCAGGTGCACAAACACAAACAGACAGACACAAAGACGGACGGGCCAGAACCAGGTGAGCTTGAATTTGAGCTACAGTCTAAAGCCCCCCAATGGCAAAGCACAGCAAGGAGCAAGGGAGCAAAGGTAGCACCATGTAGCGGCATTGACAGTTTGAGCTTAAAAATCCAATTAGTCTTTGATTTGCATACAAACATACAAACAGACAGAGACAGTTACAGAGCAAACGAGACAGGCAGACAAAGAAAGACAGAGAGAGAGAGAGAGAGAGAGAGAGTGAGAGAGAGTGAGCGCAAGAGCGAGCGTGTGACAACGTTGACAAACAGACAAAAACTCGCCGCATTTCTTGCTAAATATTTTAAGACCTACATTCGGATTTGGATTCGAACTCAGATTCGGCCAGGTTACAAACAACATCTAAAGCAGCCCAGCAAGTTGCAAGTGGACAGGGACAGGGAGAGGGACAGGGACAGGAATTGAGGCTGAGAGCTGAGGGCGTTACGTGCGGCATCTTCGAGCCAGCACCACAATAGACAATTGGATTTTTGCGGTTTCTAATCCAATTTATTTCGTCTTAAATACGAAAACCTGCTCGTACGCTCGCTCGTTCGTTTGCTTGTTCGCTGAGCGTCCTTTGGCTCAGCTTTTGTTGCTATTGTTGTTTGCTACAAAGTATCCTGTTTTCGGGTGCGGTTCAATGTAATTTAATGGCTGGCAACGGTCAGGCACACACACACACACACACAAACACACGCATATACATAAGCATTACACATTTACAGTAAGTCGCAAAGTTAAGCTCTCAACACACACGCACACACTCACACGACTAGATTGAATCACCTGCTCACTCAAATCGCCGACGACAGCTCTCAGCAAACTAATTTAAATATTTCAGCAATTAAAGAGTCCAGGCAATTAAAATAAACCAAACACCCAAAGCGCCACCGCAACAACTCAAACTACACAACAAAAAGCTGTAAAAAGGAACAGGAAATGGTTTTTGCGGTTAGCTGCTTAAGAAGTCGAACTACAGCTACACTATCAAGCTGCAACAGCAACAGCAACAACAGCAACAGGAAAAGGTATTTGGAATTAAATACATTTCACTAATTGAGTGTTCAACTACTTAGACTATGAATGAGAGACTTAACTTGAGTGGATAGACCGTAGATAGCAATGGAGTGAGTAAATTAAAGATACAAGAAAATATACGTAAAAGTTGAGATTTATTTATTTTTATTTGATTATTATATTGTATTATTATATTTTTGATTTATATCTTATTGATTTGTAAACAAATATATATATATATATATATATTTTTTTTTTTTATCAAATCATTATTAATTTAGCTGCAGCGAATAGCATTGATATAATTTATTTGTTGTATTATAAATAAAATTGAGAGCAAATTCTGTAGTCGCTTAATACAAACAAAAAATTATATAAATAAATAAAAAAATTTCTACATATATTTATTTTGTTTTTATTTATTTTTTTTTATTTTGTAATTTTATTTTATTTTATTTCATTTAATAACAAATTTGTTAATAACTAATTTGTTCACTATTCTATGCTTTAAAATAAATGAAAATAAAAAAGTAAAAAATTAAATAATAAAATATAAATAAATACAAAAAAAAAAAGGTTTATATTATTCTACAAAAATTACACTTGGAGTGTAATTAATACGCAGATTAATCATTCAATTATTGTATATATGCAAAACAACAAAAAATAAAAGTATTTGTTTGTTTTCTTAAAAAAACATTCAAAATTTATTTTACAAGCTATTTTCTTAGTTTTTTATATTTTCATTTCTAATTCTTGTTAGTATATTTTATTTAAATAACATTATATTTTCTTTATTAAAAAAAAAATAAATATATAAAATTCGAATAGATATAAAATGAATAAAAATATATATTATTTATAGAAATTTATTTTTAATAGTAAAAAGAATCTGTTGAATTATATTTATATTTATTCATATTTTTACCACTATTGATATTTTTAAATGGAAAAAATATTTATTTTATAGCAAACATTAATTGAAATTAATTAAAGATTTACATGTGAATAATTCATATATGAAAATTCATATAGTTTGGATGTTAAGTATACGACTATTTTACCTTGCCTAATAATAAATCAAATGTAGAGTGAGTGAACGCAAGTGAAAGTAAAATCGATTAGTAAAATGATCAATATCTAATTGCTAAATGGACAGCATAAGAGGGCAGGTAAACTTATCCTATTCACAAATCTAATTTGGTTTGATATAGATCTATAGCGTTATGCGTGCAATCACTTCCGCTGTAGCATACTAAAAGTATAATAAATTCACTCAAATGGATACATTTACCTTGCTCTATCGATAGTCGATATTTATCGATAATGGACTAGGCATACAGTTAACTCCTTGTTGAGCTAATTATCTGTGGGCCTTATAAACATTGTCGCACATTCGTTGTAGCCCTTTATCGCCAGGGTATAACAATCAACACCGTGTGACTAACAACCTGTATGCCGTTTCCTCTATGCCCAACACACACTCACACACACCCACACACACACGCAGGCACAATGAGCGATGGCCAATGGCGTGGACAGCAAGCGAGCGTGCGTGCGTGTGTGTGTGTGTGTGTGTGTGTTTGCTGTTTGTTGTGGACAACGTTCAATCAATGTCACCGTGGTTGTCAGCCTGCTGCCTGATCCTGTTGCGGGTCTCCTCACTCTCACACATTGTGCTCGTTGTTGTTGCCGTTGCTTTGCTGTGCTTTACTTTGCTTTGCTTTGCTTGGGCCAAAAGCATCTTCACATTTACGTACCATAATTTTGAGTTCAGTTGGGCAACAGTTATTCCATCAGCGTCTGTGGTCTAAGTTATATTCCTTTTTCGTCTCGCTCCGCTTTTAGCAAATTTGGCACAATGCGGAGCAATTGGCGTTCACTCAGCGATTACAGGACTAGGACGCCTAGCCTCCTGGCGCCTCTCTCCCAACTGTCAATATCACACGCAGCGCTGGACACATGACAGACACATTGACACATGAAGTACAAAGGCAAAGGCACAGAGAGCGAGAGCGAGGGAGTAAGAGAGAGAGAGAGAGTGAGGCAGAGAGCGGAAGCTATAACAACTTATGCTGTCTAACTATGTCTCTCTCTCTCTCTCTCTCTTTCTCTTTCTGTCGCACTCTCTTGCTTTAGCAGCGTGTGTGTGTGTGTGTCACCGTCGATGTATTAAGTGGAAACACCTTGTAAAATGGCTGACAGGTGTTAGAAGACTTTGCAAGATTTATGCGCTGACATTAACATGAATATGTATTAGTGTGACAGTACTGCAGCTGCTTGTGTGTGTGTGTGTGTGTGTGTCGCCCAAGCAGTTAAAGGATAACAGCGCATTAAGTTAAGCATTACAACAACGACAACAATTCACAGAGTCTCAGTGAGAGACATGAACACGTGTGCCAGGACACGCTGTGGTTGCAACAATTAAAGTTTATTTGCTGCGCCCACACACACACACACACCCACTCATATGAACACACGCACTTATTCAGGCTGACAGGACGACGTAAACATGGCATTTGTGTATTTATAGTCGGTCCGCCTTGCCACAAAATTAAATAAAAGCAAAAGTCAACAAGGAACATAGATTTGCTTGCCTGCCTGCGCTTTCTGCCAAGGTAAACAACAATACAACAGCAACAGTAACAGCAATAGCAACAACAACAACAACAACAACAACAACAACAACAACAACAACAACAATGGCAACACGATGAGCCAACATGTTAGCCATCATCGTTATAACGGACAACAGAGCTAAAGAGACACGCGGCAGCGGCAGCGACGCCGGCCTCAACTGGACCTCAACAGACGACCTCTTTAGGCCGTTAGAGATGAGAGCGTGAAAGAAAGAAATATATAAGTTACATTAAATAGCATACAAATAAATAAATATAAGATATATATAAAAATTCTTTACTTAATCAAACAAGTAACACAATTTTATCAAGACTCTAGCTAATTGTAATCTAAATTTACAAATGTTCAATCAATTTATATAATCTTTTATTTTTTATTAAATATATAATTATATAGTATTTCATGCATAAAATTAAATTTAAATAAAAAATACTTAAACAAATATAAATATATACTTTAGAATATTAAAAAAATTCTTTGCTTTTTTTTTGATTTTTTCTTTTATTTTTATTTGTGTTGTTCGTCAATCCAATATGTAAAAATTTAGTATAAATAAAATATATATATAGATTTTTTTTTTTATTCATATAACTGAATCTTTTTTTTCTGACCATCAATTAATACTCAGCATTCAATATGCGTACAGAATTTGTATAATAAAATCTGTAAATATATATTTAATATCTTTGCATATTTCATTAAGTAATAAATGATTATGAGCAATTCGTTTGCTAAATATAACATTTATGAATGCACTTTGTGATATAAATGCTTTGAAAAGTTTTTAAAATTTGTAACAATTAAAATTATTTACTGTAATTTGGCAACAAAAGAAGCAAATTAAATAAATAAATATAAAATAAATAAAATGAACGTGTGCATATTTTAGTTACTAATAACAATGCACAGCTCAATTGTGGCTGCTGCGAGGCTAAATGCTAAACGTATTTAAATATTTAAAAGAATTGATTTATATTTTGTTTTTATGCCAAGCATAAAAAGTGAAAATTAAAAAAAAAAATTAAAGTAAACACAAAAATAATAAATAAACTGTTTAGAATATTAACTTGCAAGCTGATTAAAAATTGAAAAAAAAAAAAAAATACAAATAAATAAAGAAATAAATACAAATAAAAAAAATAGTTAATTAAAAAAATAATAATAATTAGTGAAAGTATTTAAAAAATAATTTTTGCAGCTTAATCTTTGTTCTTAATATGCATAAATTAAAAATAAATTGAATACAAATTAAAATACTTATTTGTTAATAATTTTCCGTGCAAACATTTTTGGTATTTAGCTTAGAAAGACAAATTATTATTATTATTATTTTATTTACTTTAGCTTTTAATAAAATTAAATTCAATTTGCCATTGAATAAAGTTTTAATGTCATGTAATATATTTTTATAGTAAATATATAATTATCTATAGGACATTTTGATCTGTATTCCATTTAAAACCTTTTAAAATATATTTAAATAAATAATAAATAAAAATACAGTTTTGCATTTGCGTTCATCTCTAGCTGCTCTAGCTGTGATTGTTATAGCATTTCTGCAGTCAGCGCTGCTGCTGTCAGCCATTTTGTTGTGTGTGTGAGTGTGTGTGACTGTGTGTTATTGTTGTTGTTGTTGTTGTTGTTGTTGTAGCTGGTGGTCTGTGCTGCTTGCCTCATTATGATTGTCAAAGTGACGGACTGGTCATGCAAAGGTAAACACAAAATGTGTGCAAATACAAAGACAGATATATGTATATATCAAGGATATATGTTTATATATGCCATACATATAGTATATATATGTATATGCATATCTGTGTATATGGTGTCAGCTACTACTACTTCCGCCTGCAGCTGCCCCCGCCGCCTGTTGTCATTGTAATTATCATTGCGACACTAAATATTTGTTGTTTGCTTAAGTGCTTTGTATGCCAGCCAGTCAGCCAGTCAGTCAGTCAGTCAGCTAGCCAGCTCGACTATCTAGCCAAGAGCTAAGTAAGAGTAAGCTGCCAGCTGGCCAGGCCAAGCTGCGCTAGGCCAGGCCGGGGCGTATCATTAAGCGTGCTTTGGTTACCTTTGCAGTTGGCTGCGCGTGCTTTATGGCTTTAAAGGCGGAAATTGCTTTTTATGCGCCTTTAAGTAGGCAAAACGATTCATTTTTATGTCATTCTGCTGTCGTCGATTTCTCACTCTCCCCCACTCTCTCTCTCCCACTCTTTCCCACCCACTCGTTCGTTCGTCATTCATTATTTGCACTTTTTGTTTCAGCTTCTTCGACTTCTCTCTTCGACTCCTGCTGCTGCTGCTTCTTCTTCTTCTCGTAAAGCTCATGAATTTTTTATTATGTTTTTCCGGCTTTACGCGGCGTTTCCTCCTTGCTGCAGTTGTTGTTCTTGTTGTTGTTGTTTCATTTTTAAATTATTAAATTTTATTGGCGTATCATTTTTTATGTGCGACCGCTGCTGAAACATTATATTTCGATTAGCACCTGTTTGTTTCTTTGTGCCTCGTCGCGCATTTCACTTTTCACAGTTGCCCCGCACCTCTCACCCCTC
The DNA here is from genome assembly GCA_030914385.1 of Drosophila antonietae. Classification (NCBI taxonomy): domain Eukaryota; kingdom Metazoa; phylum Arthropoda; class Insecta; order Diptera; family Drosophilidae; genus Drosophila; species Drosophila antonietae. Next base: position 57,280 of record JAUESO010000182.1, read on the forward strand.
ACCCCCAACACACACACAGCTGAACGACGACCTTGGCACACCTGGTTTGGGGCTGGTTCTTGCTGCGGGTGCTGTTTAACGTCTTGTTCTGGCATTGTTTGCGGCTTTCTCTCGAGTCGCGCGAGTCTCTGTCGATCACACCTGCTAGACACCAACAGGTGCGTTTCCTTGTCTGTCCCTTCCCGTCCCAGTCATTACGTTTTATTGCATTGCGCTTGAGTTGAAATTTCATCGGCACATAAATAGAGACGCCTTTTGATTTACACTAAATTAAATGTGATTCGCTTTTATTTGTTTCTTCTTCGTGGCTCCACAACAAAACAGAAACAACAGAATTTTGATTTAGGTGAACAAGTCAAATACTTATTTATGTTTAATATCGGTTTTTATAATATCTAAAAGAAACTTTTTATGTATAGCTAATTCGTAACCTTTTGGAAACTGCAAAAGATGAGGTATTAAGGCCTTGTGGTCTTTTGTCTTGAGGTATTTTGTCTGCTTCTGCATAATAATATTATATACCGTTTTAAAAAATATATAAATTCGTAATTTGCCATTGGAGATTAATGAATTGAATCTATTAGGAAATTATTCAAATGTTAAAGAGAATAAAGAATTAAATATATTTTATAATTCCTTAAATATAGTATATCATGTATAAAAAATACTAAACAAAAATACTAAATAAATATAAAAAATATATAAATAAATAATAAAAATAAAAACTTTTCCTTTTTAATATTTATAAAACAAATCGCTGAGAAAATTTTTCTTTTAAAATACTTTTTTGAAAATAATTGTCTAGATTTATATTTCTTTAAATAATTAGACCATATCTCAATTGAAATATATATAAAAATAAATATATAGTATATTTTTTTTTTTTTTACATATGCGGTATATAATAAATAAAAACAATTTTTGTTTTAATATTTGCATATTTGTATACTAACAATAAATTTGTAGAATGGACATTTTAACAGCTTATGAAAATGCTTGCCATAATTTTATTAAATAAAATAAATATAAAATTAATTTTTGGTTAAACAAACAAGAAAAGGAAGGAATAGAGCGAACGACTTATAGCTATTCATGGCGATTCACTCAACCCTCAACCCACACCCATTTCTATATAAGCTGCTAGGCATCAACAGTTCTTTCATTCAAAATCAATGAACTAATCTTAAATTTGTGTGATGTGATTAAAATTGCGTAAATCATTTCATCAGAAAGAAAAACAAATAAAAAGGAAAATTAAAGAAAATAAAAGAAAAGCAAAATAATGTGGATGACAAATTATTCAGTTAAATTATAAATTTAACATTAATTAACGTGATTATCATAAATTCCGATGTGCGGGCATGAATGTCAAGTGAAAAGCAGATAAGAAAAGGACAGCCAGAGGGTGAGAGGGCGAGGACAACTGAGGGAAAAACAAGTACAGCGACTGTAGTTGACGAAGATGTTGGCTTTTTTTTCCCTACTCTTCTCTCTGATATTGACTGAAGGCAAAGCTGTGTGGTCCTTCAGTTGGGATTGAAGTTGTCAGAGCGTTCCCCATGGGGAATAAGGGTATTCCGTTGTCGTTGTTGTCGCTGTTGTCGTTGTTGTCGCTGTTGTCATTGAGTCTGTCAGCAGCTGCAACTCAATGCCGACTAATTAATGGGTCGATGTAATGGCCGATATTCCAGACCTCAAACGTGGGAGGGCCGCGTTACGAATATTTCGTTCACTTAATAAACTGTCAATGTGTTCGCTCTCCCTCTCTCCCACTCTCTCCCTCTCTCTCACACACTCTGCGTGTGTGGTTAAAGTCGCTGAATGATGCCATTTAAATTGATTTCAGTGGCTCATTCACGTTCGCCTCGATGACAGTTTTCTTTTCTATGGCAACTGCTGTTGCTGCTTGCTGCTTGCTGCTTCTGTAACTGCTGTCCAATTGGTCAACTCTCCTGTCATGCATCCAGCTTATTTATATTGAATAAACATTCACGTAAAAATTGAAATTAACAACAACAGCAACAGCAACGCGAGTCGAATACGAAGACAAACAACAGTCAATGCCAATTAAATGGGAATTTTAATTAGCGTAAGTTGCGCTTGATGACGTCACGGCGGCATCATTAAATGAAAGGGCCCAAAGGGCCGCAGGAGAATACAGAGTTTTTGGCCAGTTCATAATGACAGAGGCCAGCATTGGAATATACGAAATGAATTCATAAACTAAATTGTTTCTGAAATTATCTTGATTTATCTCTCTCTCTCTCTCTCTCTCTCTCTCACTCGCGCTCTCTCTCTCTCATCTTCTCCTGCTCTTATTGCAACAGAATTTTCAATTTGAAATTTTGTTGTTTCATTATCCTGTCCGAAAATTTCTTGAACCAATGCAAGTTGCCTTGGAGCCAGGATAATGCATGAATGCATTTGCTGCCCAGCTGAGCTTACTGCAGGTGTAACGATTAAACACGGTTTGAGCCAACGCTTTTGCTGTTAACTGATTGCTTCTCAAGAAGCCAAGTAACTGGCATCAAATTGTTGGCCAATACATTTGTGCATTGGCCAAGAAATGTTGATAACTAAAGCAGCTTTAAGTACTCGAATGATTGCAGAATTAGCAGATTCTCATTAAAACTGAGACGAGGATTTTACGCTAAGCAAAGAGTTTTATATATATATGAAATGGTTAGCTTTCAGAGTTCGCAGATATCTGTTTAGCGTTTCTATATGTCTACAAGTGAATGTCTCTTTATCATTTTTTGAGATTAAACTCAGAGCGCAATCGATTGCTTACGCTCTTCAATGAGTTCGTTCGCGATCGATGATTGACTTTGCGCTCTCGTATTTGTTCGAGTTGTACGAAGCACAAATTGAATGGAATTGAGTTACTCACTATTGATTCGTGTGCTGCTCTTTGAACGAACATTGCTTAGAGAGTGATACGATTGACGATCGCACAATGAGGCTCAGTTTGAGCGATCGTCAATCGTGTCGCTCCCTAAACGAAGTTCGTTTAATGAGCGTCACACGAGCGACCGAAACCGAAAGCCAAAACGAAAAGAACCGAAGTCTCAGAGCAAGTGACTTCGGTTCTTTTCGTTTTGGTTTGCGAGAGCGATGAGTATTTTTATTATATTATTATGATTTCTTTATATATATATATATATATATATATATATATATATATGTATAAATTTGTTTTCTTATTATTTTTTTTTCTGTTGATCTCGCGATTCTCTATATTTTGTTGAAGCCGTAAGTTTCAATAACATCTTAAACAATTTAAAACACAGTGAGCTTTACTCACACTTTTAAAATATAATAAATTGATAAATATAATTAATAAATATCGATTGCAACATTTCATATTTCAAGCATAATTCACAGATTCCAACAGCTTTAAATTTCAAACAAATCTCCCATAGCTGCCATCCTTAAATGTTTTACATTTCAATTAATTTACCTGCTTCGGCTCTAAATTAAAGTCCTTTGCCTTTGATGTTCGAGTTATGTTGAGAAATTGATGGCTTTAAAAGTGACTTTTTGCGCTTTTTGATTTTTCCAATTTCCGCTCTGTGCATATGGAAAACAGAATTGAATTTTAATTCTTCAGCACATAGGCAACATTGCAATTGACACATGACAAGGCGCACAGACTGCTGTGGAGCAGGAGTGGCAGCAGGAGCAGCAGATTCGCTATGAATCTTGGCAGCAAATTGAAATGCATGAAAGCAAAATATAAACTATGTAACTGAAGAATACAAATTGATCAAATACAAAAAGCAGCTACATCATCATAAAACTGTGCAGCAGCAAGCGGAATGGGACACGATGTGGAGCTGTGTGTGTGTGTGTGTGTACAAATCCCAAAAGCACTCAACAAAACGCAACCAAATCCCAGCTCCAGTCCTAGTCTCTGGTCAGGCTAGACGAGGCAGCAGCAGGAGCAGCAGGAGTTGCAGGAGCAGCAGGAACAGGACGACAACTCGTCGGCAATGCCAGCTGCCAGAATCCGAATTGTGAGCTCATCATTGGGAATTCGAGCAATTTATTTGATGTGTCGATACGTGTCGCCATATTCAGCTGCCTCCAGACTACTGCCGACTCTTCCCGCCCTCTGCAGAGCAGAGCTCCCTGCAGGCCCAGCTCCTCTCCCCGCTCCCTCTCTCTCTCTTGCCACAGCTGACAAAATCTGCAAATCAAATTACAAAAATCATAGCGCTGGATTTTCACACGGCTATATGCAGCTGAGGGAGTTAAGCTGCCACGCCTCCTGCCACCAGTCTGTAACGCCCAGTTCAGGCCAGCCCAACTCAACCGGCCGGCAAATTGTTCCGACATCAAATGATGAAATGAAATCAAACAGCAGAGCCGTGTCCAGGCAGCAGCAGGAGGAGCAGCAGCTGAAGGGCTCGTTGCACACACACATGTGTGCATGTGTGCGTGTGTGTGTGTGTTTGTGTCTATGTTTGACAAGCGACTAACTAGTGGAGTAGCTCATTCAGAGCTGGGACTCGCCGCGCCTGGGGACGCGCTGCCAATCTGCGAAAATTTGAATTTGGAATTCTCACTTTTTTTTCCTCTCTCTTTTTTTTTATTATTTATTTTGATGCAGAATAAAAACAAAATTACCAAGTGGGAAAGTGTGAAAAGTGGGTATAAATGTGAGTGAGTGTGTGAAAAGAAAAAGAGAAAAAGGATCCAGCTGCTGTTTAAACAAATGAAGTACTGCCAGCAGTTGTCAGCAGCTGAATGCGCACTTTTCACATATCTCCTACACACACACACTCTCTCTCGCTCTCTCTCTCTCTCTCTCTCACTCTGCCTCACCCGCTCTTGTTTTAGAAATAGTTATTCATAATTCATTTTGCCATCAATTTTTTATTTTTTGCAATCTTTTTGGCAGTTGCATTTTATAATTGATATTGACGTTTGTTCAGCTCTCGAATAACCAGTTTAGTTGCCATTCACATTGCATTCATTCAATCATTCATTCATTCAGTCAGTCATTCATTTATTCATACATTCAGTTATCGATATCAAAACTTTTTCACTGATATTATATCTGATATTTACCACACAATTTCCTTAGCAATTTGGCGCGCTTTTCGTACATCAAACGGGAGAGATGAAATTTCTCTAATTGAATGCGCTGTAGAGTAGACAAAGCGGGTATATTGGCTCGACTTTTGATTGCAGAAGTATTGTAAATATATATATAGAAATTTTGTTTCAAATTTGAATTATTTGAGTTTCTTTTTATTCAAGAATTATTTGGATGTCTGCATAAATATAAATAAATTTGTTTTTTGTTTTTTTACATACATAAAGCCAGTTTTTATATATCAATATCTATATATAAATATTTATTTATTTTTAATTAAAAAAATAAATTAAAATAAAATAGCCAAATCGAAATATGCTATAAAATTGATGTAGTTAAATTTTCTACCGCAGAACAGCGCAGGATTTCAATTAAAAATATCCTTTGTTCAATCTGTCTATGCATCGATTCGCATCAAAATTCAATTCAATATGTTTAGAAACATTTTTGTAGGCAATTCAAATTAGCTATTTGTTTATATACACACATTCAATTGAAAAGCGACACGAAAACGTTCCAATCTCTGTGATATGTAGCTAATAATAAATATTATAAAATAAATATTAAAAAGAAATATTTAATAAATTCCAATCAGACATAGATAGAGCAATTGCAGTTGCATAGTTGAGCTCAACATTTATTTAACAAAAATCCAATAAGACATATCCAATAGATAGATAGACAGATAGAAGTACTCAGCATGCATTTATACAATACAATAAGCCAATAACTACAACATTGTTGATGTATTCCCAATCAGACATGTTCCAATTAAGTCAAATGTTCACACATTGCAATGTGCTCCAATCAGTAATCAGAAATTAATTGTTCAGATAGGAAAACTAGAGGGACAGAGCGAGAGAGAGAGAGAGAGAGAGAGAGAGAGAGTGTGTGTGAGAAAGCGAGATTCTATATTGTATATACATTAAGTAGTTGCTCCAATTAGATGTTTCCAACTAGTAAAATGCTTAGATACATTTAAGAAATAATTCTAATTAGAATGTTTCTATATGTACATAGTTTAATGTAAATAAATCCAAGAATGGTAGCAATACGAAAGAGAGAGACAGAGGGAGACAGACTGAGAGTAAGAAAGATAGAGGAAGATATTCAATATTTAAAAATTAACTGGCTATTCCAATAAGATCAAATTCATTAGCAAGATATTTGAGTATATACAAAAACGAGATTTGCTAATGTTTATATACATATGTACATATATACATATAGATAAGAAATATAGTTAAATATCTCCAAACAAAATCTAAATCAAATCAAATCATGCTACACAAATGCGCGATAACGGTATTAAGAATGATGACCAAAGAAGAATAGTGCAAAAGCGAACAGCAAAAGTCTTTTGCATACGCAGAGCATTTGTACCGTTACTCTAGAGTGAGAGAGAGAGAGAGGTAAACATATTTGCATATATACTTATTGCACTGCAGTATATGCCAAATGTTTCTATACATTGTTTCTTGTATACTCATAGCATATTCCAATTCCAATTGGATCAAATTGATTTGCAAGATTTTTGATCAGATGCTGCTAGAGTGAGCTGTGAGAAATGTTTATAAGCATTTACACATTTAAGTGCATTCAATTAGATAACTTCAATTCGAGAGATAAGAAATTTGCTAAATATTGTGCGCTCTCACGCTCCCTCCCTCTCTCGCTCTCTCCCTCTCTCTCTCTAGCTGTTGGTTTTTCGGCTTAAAGCTCGAAGGCATTGACTTCAAATGCTCGCATGCTGCCAAGAGAATCATCATCAAAGAAATCTTTTGTGTACAGTGGGAACAAAGCGCAAGTGCTTAAGGGAGTGAGTGAGAGAGAGAGGGAGTGAGTGAGTGAGAGAGAGAGAGAGAGAGGGAGGGGCGGTCGGTGGCTAAGCATCATTAAAGAGCCATCAAAGGCCGCTGACATCAAATGGCACCGACGACGCTGATTTAAGGCCGAAAGGAAAAGAAATTGTCAAAAGTTTTCTGTGTTTGCTGGCATTAAGTCAAGATTTGTTGCTTGTCGAGGGCAGAGGCTGGAAAATTGTGTCTCTCAATCTGGCCGATAAACTGGAACTGCTTAAAAATTCTTTTGTCTGTGGCAGCTGCAGCGAATCTCAAGGGAGATGGGCAGAGCGAGAGAGAGAGACGGAGAGAGAGGGAGGAAGAGAGAGGGACGAGTTGGGGCAGCTGTAAGATCAGCAGGAATTCGTAAAGCAGTTCAACTGGTTTACATTTTTTTTTCTGTGGCACCTGCCCAGGACCGGGCTAAAGTAGATGGCCAAAATGCCTCGATTATTTTATGAGAGCAATTCGTCTATTAGGCTCTGATTGCAGCGGGCAGCGAGCAGCCGGCAGCGCTGTGTCCTTTATTGTTTGGGGCTGGCCATAAGTGGAACAAAGCTTGGAAACGTGACCAAATCAAATTTAATGCGTGTTGCCATGCCACACATTGGGGCACGAGGCGAAACACACACACAAACACAACACAAAGAATCAGCGTAAGCTGAAAGCAAAAGTGGCGCCATCCAGCGGACAGCAGCGGCACATCGAATGCTTTGTCAATTTGTTGCTAACTGTTGTTGTTTGGCATGATTGATGCGGAGTCTACTCTCTCTACACACACACACACACACACACACACACACACACATACATACATATATATTTGTTTTTGTACATTTGTATATCTATAAATATTTAAAGAGCACGTGGCGATTGTAAATGGTTTGTCATGTCAGCTGCTGCACAATTAATCAAGCATTTTGTTTTGCAGCGCTAAATAATGAAGCCGATGGCAAAGCTGCAGAAGGAATTCCATGTCGAAAGCAAACGAAAAAAGCAACAACTACAACAACAACAACAACAACAGCAGCAGAAGGAAATACGAAAGCCCCTAAGGAGTTGCTGCCACAGATTTATTTATTTATTAATGCCTTATTGTTTGTGTTGCCAGCTGGGAGTGAGCAACATGCAACATTTTGCCAACCGGTTCGCAACATTAACGAGCGCACATTCAGCACGCGAGTAACAAAGTGTGTTCGGCGCTCTCACTCTCTCTCACCCACACTCGCTCTCTCGGGCTCTCTTTAAGCAGCAAGCGTTATACACAGAAACGAAACGAATTGAAACGAAGATAGCACACAGGCACAGGGTGTTTCAGGTATTTAGCATTAAGCAGCCACAGACGATGGCGTCTGTCAAGTACGCTTCATCATAATTTGGCCGTTAATACTCACTCACACACACACACATACACTCACACACACTCGCATACAGTGGGAATCCTTTGGCTGGCTTTGTTCTCACCTTGGTTGCCCAAAACATCCTTGGCACCCATTCATTATATTACATTTTTAAGGTGTTTGCCTTGTTAAATATTCAACCGCGCAATTTAATGCGTGGTTTCCCAAGAATCAACTGAAATGTTTTGAAAACATTTTCATTTTGAGAATCGGATAATGTTATATTTATGATTGTGATTTTTTAATGATACTTCAAAGTTTTGGGATCTGATACTAACGAAAGACTTTTTTCTTATTTCCTCTTAATATCGTTTTTAAGGTAAGCAGTTTTTAATAATATTTTTTAATAAAAAAAAAAGTAATTTCAAGTAATATTAACATTATCTATGTATGAGCTTAATAATATTTTATTGAAATTAAAAGTAAGTTTATAAAATTTACTAGTGATTAACTTTTTGTACTGACGCTCCCATAAATATCTGCCAAGATATCATTATGAATATTCAAGAACATTTAGTAAATTCTTAATTAAAGACAAATTGCTAACTAAGAAATTTTTGCAAACAAATTACGCTTTACATTTCATTATTTGGCTCCACTGTCAGCAGCTCGAAAAGAACAACACGAAGTGCAAATACTACAAAAGTCTAACTGTAGCTGTAACTGTAAATGTTACAGTTAACGTTTTATTTTTAATTTTTTGGGCACAGCTCAGTTGTCCGCCACAAATTTGTCCCTCTCTTATCTGCTGCTCAATCGGCAGAAATGAGAGTCAAAAATGCTGCTGCATGACATACTTTGTGCCCGTCCCCCTTTCTCCTTCCCCACACCAACACCCAACAATCTCACTCGCTCCCTCTCTCACTTGGCTAGTGTAAATAAACGGCGAAAAATAGAAGTCATCAACTCTGCCAAGGCGAAACGTGCAAAGTACGCGTTAGCATTAAGAAAGGGACAAAGCATACTTGGCCTGCGGTCAGTTTGCTTCTATTTCTTATTTAATTCTACACTTTCGCTTGCACGCACGCTAACCTCCGCTCTACCTGTCTCTCTCTGTTTTAGTGCTTACTTTAACGCCCGCTGCAGTCGCGCCTAGGGCCTGTCTGCCTGCCTAGGCAGTTTCACATAAACGCTTTACATATGCTCTGAGACTATGTAGCGTACAGTTCGGATTTGCCGTTGAGTTGCCAGCTATCTCGTTCTGGCACATGTGGGCTCTGCGCTCTGGTCACGTTTGTAAAATTTTGCAAAAATTTATTTAATATTTTATTCTTCCTGTGGTGCGGCCATTGCTGCTGCTATTGTTGTTGGTGTTGCTTGGCTTTTGTTCACTTTGGCTCAGCAATTTAGTGAAATATTTTGATTGCCAAACATGGCGCTGGCTGTGGCTGCTGCCATGGCGTTTGCATATGAATAACCGACAGCACTTAGCACACACACGCACACATACATACAGATGAGAGCATGCATGTGTGTGTGTATGTTCTCTAAACGGAAGTGGCAACATTGGCGCCACAGCAAAAGTTTTTGTCGCTGACAGGAAGTTGCAATTTTGTTTGCAATTTCCTTCACTGCACATTTGCCAAAAGTTGTGGGAGCAGGAGGAGCAACAGTAGCAGGAGCAGTTGCTGGGAGGAGTTGCAACTCTACAACTGTAGCAACAACAATTCTCGCCACACACCCCACACTTTCTATCAGCCGCCTGTCAGCTTGTTTAGTTAACTAAGTTGCGGTTATTACGAGAGAGTTTTACACGTGCGTCTGAAGCTGCGATTGCAACAGCAGCAACAGCAGCAGCAGCAGCAGCAGCGACTGTTGCATCTCTGCTTCTTCTTCTTCTAGTACTGTTGCAGTCTATGTCATATTTCGTAAAGTCAAATTTCGTGCCAAATTAATTTGCAACAAAAGTTGCGCTGCGCATTTAATAAATTGAAATATGCAAACGTAAAAAAATATATACGCATAAAAAATAGCTATAAATATAATGATACAAAATTGCATTATGTAAAAATATGTTTCGCTTTTTAGATGCCATTTTTGCGCATTTCTATTTAGTTTTTGCACACTTTGTAGATTAACATGGAATTATATGGAGTGACATTTTTGGAAGCACTCATCGTATGAGTGTTTGCGTGTGTGTGTGTGTGTGTGTGTGGTCTGTCAACCTGTTTCAATTAGAGCGTATTATTTGATAATTACCATTGAAAATGATATGCGACAGCTACATTATTAGCGCACTACAAATCGACAAATTAGAGTTTTAATTAAATATAAATATTTGTTGCCTTTTTTTGTGTGTGTCGAATTCTGACTAAAGCCAAAACGAAATTTCCTAAATTCTTGGAATGCATATATTTTATTTATATATATGTATTTATACATTAATTATATACTTAATTAATTTATTTTGGGTATTTTAAGTGTGTATAATATTTCTTCTTAATTTAAGGAGTTCATTCAAATGTTTTTATCAAGTATTTAAATTGAGTTTTTTTTTAATATTATATTTTATATTAAATTAAAATACATTTTTTATTTTTTTATTGAATTTTAAATATATTTTTTAAATGCTTAGCATATATTTCAATTATTGTTTAAATCTACTTTTTTCTTTATTGCTTAGCATAAATATTACAGTTAATATGTTAAATCTTTATTTAATAACAATAAATGAAAATCGTAAATATTTTAATTCAAAATATTTCCCGTTAAAGGCAACTTTCGCATCTGCTTTGTCCACCTGGGCCCAACCACATTTCCAGCCCAAGTGAAGTCAGCAAAACAAAAGCAAAATATTTTTATTTTTTAACCAAAAATTTTAAGAAGAAATTATTTTCTATTTGATTTTTATTTTTGTTTTTTTACAAACATTTCAATTGGGGAGATTTGTTGCCAGGAACAACAACTGAAGATGCTCTAGAAGTGATTCGATTTGGGTGTGAGTTGATGGACCTTCTTCTTCTTTTTTTTTTATGATAATGATGATGTTATTGATGGAGCTGTGAGTGGGGGGAGCTGGGGGTTTCGGGTTGCGGAGTAGATGTTGGGCTTGGGGCTGTCATAGGTCAGCTGGCAACGAAAATTCTTTGGACATAATTTGCTCAATCATTTGCATAATTTTCACAGCAACAGCCGCTTGCCACGCCCCCAACACACACACACACAGAGAGTCTCACGTACAAGCCCCACGGGCTGCTTGTTTTTTTCTAACATTTTTTTTTTCTTCTTTCGTTTTGTATCTCGTTAACAAAAAATGAAAAATATTCAACATAAAAACAAACATAATGCTGTCTGCTTCTCTGTGTGTGTGTGTGTGATAAGAACGTTAAGGAAATTTCTGTCTTGAATACTTTGTGGCTCCACACACACACACACGCACGCATATGTATATATGCGTGTTTAAGGCAGAAAAAATAATAATAATTGTGTTTACTTTGTCTAATGCGATCAATGGGCCCGATGACATGAGCGTATTTGCAGCCCACCCAAATGACTTGAGTGGATTTTGGATACAGCTGCTTATCGAGCAAGTCCTGTATCTCTGCTCCTGTTGCTTTTATTTTTTTTAAATGTATAATTTAATATTTTTATGCGCCTATTTACATTAGGCATTAATTTACCAAAAAAAAAAAAAGTAACTTAAATTATTGCATTTGATTCTTAAGCACGTTCAGTCGAAACTTGTGAATGCGAGAATATGTTTTAGCCAAATCCTTTGGCAAATGTCACGCTATTTAGGCATCATTTTATTAGCCTTAGCTTGTAGACATGCGCACAGACATGTCATCAAGCATGTTGCTTATCATTTGTAGTAGACATATATGTTACATGTAGTATATGATATCTATATGATACTATCAAGTGGGACATAATATATTATATATCTGATACTTGGCATAGCTTCGTGCTGCCTAACTAACTTTCATGTCACTGAACATGTCGTTTATCTTAATATAATATGTATATCATTATATAGATATTAATAATCTAGCTTCTATATATAAGCCTAGCTACTTTCATAGTGAATGCTTCCCAGACCAAACTTTCAGTTACAGATTTTTTTTTTTACAATCTCCGCTCATCACAAATTCACAACTTTAACTAAAAGGATTTAAGTCCAAAATCTGTCAAAAAGTCAGAGCTTATAGCAAAGCTTTGATTCCCTTCAAAATTTGCTATTAAAAACATTTGTAAATGTCAACTCGACAGTCGCTTTTGGCAATTGGTTTGATTTTGCAGATCGTTTTTTTTTTGTTTTGGTTTATAATCTATTTTGCTCTTGTTTTTGGCAATGTTATGAATCATATTTTGTAATCTCTCGTCTGATACACCTTAATTCATATTCCAAAGAGCAGTCATGTCTGTGCGCTCCATTGGGAATGAGCTTCCGACAGCTTATGTGATTGCCACAGAGTCAAAAAAAAGGGAAAAAAAAGAAGAGTCCAATACCCGTTGCCTTTTTTACATGTTTAAATGTTTCTCTCTCTCTCTCTCTGTATCTCTATTTCTCCCTCTCTCTCTCTCTGTCACGGCCAGAGAGCAGACTGACAGGTGTTGCCACGACTCTAGGTGACTAGAACTACTGAAATATACCTGGAGTACCAACCTACCTGACTATCTGTCTGTCTGTCTGTCTGTCTGTCTGCTTGGCACATGTGACAGCATTTCGAGCATTTCAATCAGAGTTCAGGCCAGAGATGCAAATGCCTCAAATGCATACATTGTACAATGGAGCATGGGCCGGCCACAGTGAGCACTCGGCAAGTTGACAATTGGTTTAGAATTGAACTTTTTGGCTCGATGTCAATGGGAAATTTCATTTCGTTTAGCCAATTTATCCACGTTCAACCCTTAGCGCGTGACCTTCGTCTATTCCACCCCATCGGCGAATAGACAGCAGAAACTATTCCTGTTGTGCTCTGTAAATTTTCGTCAATATTTAAACAAATTTGCGTTCCCTTTTTTTCATTTAGTATTTTTTATAAATATACATATATAGCTCTAGAAATGTATATATATATAGCTGGGGCTTACATTTAGCATGCAAACCACTCGAGTCATTTGGCATGCAAACTTAATTACAATTTCATTGGCTTGTCGATATAGTTTCCACTCGCAATTTGCGTAAAAATAAAGCTAATACACTTTGCCATTGCGTGAATATTTAAATGATGTGCTATGTATAAATAAAGTGGTAGAGACGATCCGGCACCCGCCTCAAGATGTTCGCAAATTAAAATGCCACTCTCACTTGACACAAATACAAATTGAAATTTATTGCAACAAAATGATTATTTAATAATAATGCTCATAGGCAGTGGATCCCCAGAAGGCAGTCAGGCTTGACAAGATGCCACTGCACTTTTCATAAATATGAATATGGGATTCGAGTGCGACACTCTCCATCTCTCTCTCTCTCTCTCTCTCTCTCTCTCTCTCTCTCTCTCTCTCTCTCTCTGCCTAGATTTATGCTGCTGTGGCATGTTTGCAACTGTAATTGTGACTGTCATGTTGCTCTGCTCTGCTCAGCTCTGCTCTGCTCGGCTCGGCTCGTGTCGAGTCACAGTTAGAAAATTGAAATTTATTTGCATTTTTGATTTGCCAGTCGTCATAAATATGCACACGGAGAGTGCACAAACAGAAAACGAGGAACCAAGTTCGTGGCATTTGGATTTGATGAGATTTTTTAATGAAGCTACATCGTAGCCAACGCCGTCGTCTGCAGAAGCCAAAGAAGTCACATTAATTGCTCTGCTCCCTGATCCCCAGCTAACTTCGTTTTATATCTCTAGCTAATGGCCACCGGCCCCGTTTCGCCGTCCCTCACTTCAGTCTCTATCTCTTCTTAATTCCCTTTTCTTATTCTCGTATTACACGGCAGCAATAAATAATGCAACAGCGCGCTTGAAAATCGCCAAGTTCATCACAGTTGGAAGCCATTCGAAGGCCGCACTGATTGAAATCGAAACCGTAAGGATTTGCCACACGGCAAAAGGATGACTCGCTGTCGTTCTAAAGAGTGCAAGCTACTCTGACATGGCTTAAGAGTTCAATGCGTCTAAGCTTACCCCCCGCTGCAATGGGCATTGAAAGCCAGCCAAGATGGGGTTGGCGTAAATGTTGCAGCTGAACTGAATTGAAAGCTTAAGCAGCAGTTGCAAAAGGAAGACTCTCTATTGTATTAGTGTAATCATTATCCACATTATTATCATTATCATTGAGAGTAGTAGATATATTTAATTGGTATTATTATTATTATTATCCAAAAAAATATAATTATTAACTATCGCATTGTTGTAATTAGTATCAGTATCCGTATTGTCATTGTCATAGTTATTGCCATTGTCATTGTCATTGTCATTGTCATTGTCATTGTCATTGTCATTGTCATTGTCATTTTCATTTTCATTGTCACTGTCATTGTCATTGTCATTGTCATTGTCATTGTCATTGTCATTGTCATTGTCATTGTCATTGGCATTGGCATTGTCATTGTCATTGTCATTGGCATTGGCATTGGCATTGTCATTGTCAGTGTCATTGTCTTTGTCATTATCATTGTCATTGGCATTGGCATTGGCATTGACATTATATTTAATTTAATATTATTATCTATTGTGTGATTGATTTCAGTAAGGCCTTGATTATTATCATTTTCATTAACATTACTCCGTTGATCAACATCATTTTCATCCTCGACTCAAGGTCAGAGCTCTATCAGTATAATCTAGCTTAGGCACATTCGAAATCTGCGTAGGTCTTCAACCTTTTGCTGGGTCACTACTCGAAAAGTTCAAAATCAGCTTTGCACCGTGTTGTTCACCTTGCGAGACAGCACCCAACATAAAAAGTACATTTGCTCGTAGGTATTTATTATATGTGTATCTATGTGTGTGTGTGTGTGTGCGTACAATGCACAGCTCCCTTGATTGACTGCACGTGCCCATTTCATATCTCAGTCGGAGCGAGTACGAACCACATCTCCATGCCGCTCCCCTCCATTCGGCACACATAGTATATGTATTTATCTTTGGGACTTTTGTTCTATTTATCTTATCGTGCATCTTGAGAATCGAACGTTTGGCTTTCATTTCCACAAAAGCTGCGCGTCACTTAACATCATTTGTTTTGTTTCTCTCTTTTTTTGTTTCGTCTTTCTCGGTTTTTGTTTTACCGGCAGCTGCTGTTTGGCAATCCAATCCCCCGCTCTCCACAGGGGAGTATATGTTACGCTCTATTTCACCCCGCTTTTCTATTTTCATTGTGATTCACAATTGTTTTGCCCACCCACACACACACACACACAGCAGCACGTCAAAATCATAAATTACCCAAAAAAGTATGCAACATAATACCAGAAATTTGTGTAAGCCCCCCTCTAGCCATTTACGTTCCACTTTCCATTCCGTTTCGTTTGCTGCACCCCTTGGCAGGGCGTAAAAGTATAACAACCCTAAGCGCATTTGCCTTGCACTCTGTATAACCCAAACAACTGTCAGGATTCGCAGGTCGTGCCACTGCCACTGCGGGCTTCTCAATGATCCTGCTGGAAGGAGCAGCCGCCCTCTCACTGTTAACACAAAACATTTGCATTAAATGTTATGAATAAATAAAAATAACTGCATATTATGCAGCTTTTGCTTAGCCTCGTCTATTGCCCTTTCAGCAGCGCTTCACATCTCTTTTATTTTCCAATTAAGAATGAAATTCGCCTCGTCCGTTCAGCCGCTGGGCATTGATCTGAATTTTGTAGTTTGCCGTTTGCTGGCTTTATTTTTTCTATTTTTTAACTATTTTGATTTCGTTTTATCACATTTTTATGCCATTTTAACTGCACAGAGAAATGCATATTTCAATTTGTCTAAATATGGTTTTGTTTCAGTTTCAGTTGTTGAATTTACAAGCAGACGAGCATCCGGTCTAGGCGGAATACATTTTCGATTTATACTCATGCTGGCAAAAAACATTTATATATGTATATATTTTATTGATATTGGCTGAATTGCTAAATAAATTTATAAAGTTTCTATGTACATGAACATTTAACATTTAAGTTAAAATTGTTCAATATAATCTTTATTTGATAATATTTTAAATATAAAATGGAAAAATCTGGCGTTGACTGGTTTAAATTTTGTTTATTATTTTGTTGAGTTTGAAGAATTCTCACTTTTTTTTTTTGTAGAATTAACTGAATTGAAAGTGGGAATTGAGAGTATGTGAAAATGTATGTAACATCAGTAATAGATGATAGCTGAAGTTAGACTTTCAAGCCTAAAGACTTCAAACTTCCCTATAACTGAAGATAGAATGATTAATAATTGGGCTATTACCTACTACCTACTACATTTTGGCTGCTAAAACGAAAAAATCCAAAAAAAAAATAAAATAAAACTAAAAAAATTATATATTTTAATAAATATGCCAATAAATGATGATGAAGTCCATTTAAGAAATAAACATAATTAGATTAATACTTTTAAGCAATTTGCCTCGTTGATGATTTCAATTAAATAATACTTTGTCTGGCTCTCCTTTATTTTTGTGGGCAGTTGACCTGGAAAATGCAGTAAGCTTAAGCTGTATTTATAACGAATTTCCATTGCGAATTTCACTTTTAGCCAAAGCCCGTTTGTGGAGTGCACAATTCATAAATGCGGCCATGGTTTCGCTATATAATTGAATTACTCGCATTTGTTCTTCTTCTATTTATTTGTTTTTGTGCATATTTCTGGTTTAGTTTTACCGCTTGCCACTTGAACAATTTTTCGATTGAGTTGCGTAAAAGAGAGATAGCCAGATATATATATAAATATATGTGTATATTTATATGGTAGATCGCTACACACATCCTTTATCAATTGGATTCACAGCTTTCTATCCCTGTTTGGAAGCGACGAGCTCACTAATTGCAATCGGTGCGTTAAAATTCCAATGCCATTCACAAGAGCAGCAGCAACAACAACAACAGCAACAGCAATAGCAGCAGCAGCAACAGCAGCAGCAGCTTTCTCTAATGGGCAGGAGTCCCTGGCGCTGTGGAGTGGGTCGTGCAGCAGTTGGGGCAGTAAGTGCGTCTGGGGCCGGTGCCGGGGCCGGCACTCATTTAAATTTCATGCTTATTGCCACAAAATAGCTCAGTTGCCTGCAGTCGGTGGCTGCAGTTGGTCCGCATCCTGCGAAAATATTTTACATATATCACTGACAAGCGACGACGGTTGAGACCGGGGCCAGGGCCAGCCAACCAAAAAACAAGCTTGGGGAAACACCAAAATAACACCAAGGGACAACACATGAGTGTGCCTCGCTCTCTCTCTCTCTCTCTCTCTCTCTCTCTCTCTCTCTCTCTCTCTCTGTGTGTGTGAGTGTCCATATATATGTATATGTATATACATGTGCATGTGCATGTGTGTGCGTGTGCGCTTGGTTAAGCTTTCAAGTAAAAATAGCAAAAATGCTGTCAACATAATAACGAATTTTTAACGCGCACAGCGACCGACTCGACTCTCGACGGTCTGGCAACGCCATTTCAACGCATCAAGTGATTTCTATACCCAGCAAACGAATTAAATATATGAGGTATATAATAAGCGAAAGACTGATAAGAAGTTCAATGAAATTGTCAAGTATGCTCAGCGAAAGAAAATATAGAAATTATTTTTATTGGCAGCGTTCGAGAAGAAGAGAAAAGACAAAATTTCTATAATTTTTCTAGTGATTTGAAGCAGCTAGAAATTAATTATATCATTGATATTTTCTTGGCAATATTTAATTTTGTATAGTCATACTATATTACTTAAAAATATTAGTATTTGCTTCATGAAATATTTAAACTAATAATATAATCAAAAATATATATATAACAAATACTTGTATTTTACTATTTTAAAGATTTTGCAGAAAACAAAAGCAGACTTTAAAAAAAGTATTACAAATTATATCAACTATTTTTTAAATTATTTTAAGATTCTTATCAAATTATTTGAACTACTGGATATTCAAAAGTCCATCATTTTTCTTTGGGCGTCACGCTTATTCGCTTTGCGCTGGCTTTGCGGAGCGAAAAATGCTGGAAAAACGTACGGCAAACTAAAAACTGAAATCCAGGAATAAATAAATTGGTGTGGCTATGACGCTTACATGGGACAGACAACACGCAACAGAATAGCGAAACGACATTGCATCCTGCAAGGACACAGTCATCACAGGAGCCAGCTTTGCTAGCTAGCTGAATGCCTGGCCACAAGCAGAGCTCAGATTCGGCCTGAGCAACAGCAATAGCAGCGCAGCAGCAGCAGCTCCCATTTTCCGGGCAGGGCTCGTAAATTTTTGGGCGTAAAAAAAGTTGCACGAATAAATTAAATTCGTTTGTAGTGTGCACGAAAAAAAAGAAGAGGAAGAAAATAATAGAAATAAAAGAGCGAAGTAGCGCCCGGGCTGCTGGCCAGAGAGTCCTGTCTGGAGCTGAGTACATTTGTCTGATTGTGAGTGCATCCATATTTAATTCTGCCATTTTCAACGAAATATTCATGCTGGGGCTCTAGTAAGATTTTAATTTACGCATGCATAAGGCATGCCAAAAATATATTTATAAACATATATATATGTATATATATATAAAAGACAGACAATTATGGCTTAAATGGGAAGTAAAAAAACTTTTTTTTACTATTATGAATTGTAGTTGATATTCAGTTGATGCCATTTGTTTAGTTGTTTAATTTCATTCATTGACATGACGTAAGCGCATAATTGGAGAGGCTTAAGCAATTATATTGTCATGCAAGAATTTAAGTGTAATTTGAAGGTCAAACTGGTTAATATAGCACTTGATTTGTGTGATTATGAAGTTAAGCGTCTTTTAATTAATTTAATAAATTAAAGTTTCGATGTTTAGCTATTTTGTAAACATTAAGGGAACAATGTGTATACTAAATGAGTGAAGCCTCAGAATGAGGCAAATTTTTAATAATTGAGATGAACAGCTTAAATAGTTGAAATTAATCGATCAGCAAATAAAATATATTAACAAGTAAAAATAGGTCAACAGCTGAAAAAGAAATATATTATATATATAAATAAAAAACAAAATAAATAAAAATAAAAAAAAAATAAATAAAAAAATGAACAAATATACAAAACTATTTATTTATATTTTAAATATATATTTTTTTGTATTCTAGATAAAATGATCTAAATGATAAGTGAAATATAAACTGTCTGCCTTACACGATCTTATATCCAAATTTGATATTCAAAATATTTGATGAAACTTAAAAATATATATGATACGTAAAGAAGGACCAAAAACAAAAATAATAAATAATACAAATCAATATCAAATCAAAAATAAATCAAACATATACATATATACTTCCGGGTTCTATCACGAAACTCATTTTGAACTGAATTACAATTTTGTAGCCTATACAAGGTAACACCATAGCTACAATGAACATTTGAATAGTTAGAGATATATTTAAATTGTATATATACAGTAAATTTAGTAAATAAATAAGAAATAAATAATAAATGCAATCTTCAACTAAGTAAAGATATCTTACTAACATCTGTAAAATAAAAATATCTCTCTCTTTCTCCACACACCCCAGATTCTAATGCATCTACATTCTTATAAGCTCATAAATATTTGCAAAATGAGATGAAAAGTTGTAGAATGAGTGAAGGCAAAAGATTGCAATATAACTTTTTGCAAGTGTCGACTTTATTTACAGCTTTTCACACACATACAGCTTGATAAATGTAGCAAAGATTTATGCATGACTTAGTGGAAAACATTGAAATGCTATTGTTAAGCAATGCGAATCAATGAAGCTAAACACATTACAAAGCTGATGTCGCCCAGGCGACGAACGTGTCGATATCCCTTTGATCTGGGTTAGACAAGCATGCCTAATCGTAGCTGCAGCAGCTACTTTTGCTGCTGTTGCTGCTGAGACTCCTGCTGCTCACACAATTGTGTTGACGTGATGAAATGCAGCATTGGCAGATTTGCAGTCACCAAATGCTATTGCCGGCAAAGGACATTCCACGAATCGCTATGCAGGTTGAGTGGCTGCTTGAATACGCAATTGGCCATGTAACGACAACAGCAACATCAGCAACAGCAGCAACATCAGCAACAGCAGCAATCAAAAGGGTTAACAACAATCAAAAGGCACAACAACAATGGCAATAAATTGACACTTGAGCAAGAGTCCTGGCGACATTCAATGGCAATTGTAGGCCGGCATCAAAGGACAGCCAGGGCAACTCCCCATCGCACACACATAATTGCCCTGGATATATCCTGTCAGCGCGCTTTGGCAATTGAAATGAAAATAGAAATTAAATAAAACAGTGACAAAGACCAGGCCCTCGGTCTGGGACGTCGCCACCTGGATTAGCCTATGCAGAACAAAGCCCAAGACGCGGCGCAGTCAAATATAATTATAGCCATAACAAAATGGAGACGTCGCACAATGGACTCGCAGCTAAGCCGCCAACGCAGCGCAGACACAGCATCAGCAGCCGCAGTCGCAGTCGCAGTCGCAGCCGCAGACCAAGCAAGCAGACATGCCAAATCGGATAGCCAAGCGCGGGCTGTAAGCGAAATTATTATCATTAAAAAAGAAAAGAAAAAATGAAAGAAAAAACTGAAAAAAAGTTGACCAGAGTTCAAGGCTGGCAGGACGCTTTGCTCCTAGCTGGTCGTTAAGGTGCCTCATCGCCCGCTTGTTTAATTAAGCCAGTCAGCTGGCTGACTCTGGATCTGTCTCTGACGCTGGCTGCTGTCCGTGGGGCAGCTCAAAGCTCAAGGGGGTGGCAAAAAGGGTGGGCGTGTGCGAGCGAGAGACAGAGAGGAAGAGAGATAGAGAGAGGGAGAGAGAGCGCTTGTTTGATTGCCACTCAACTGGGGACTTAAAATATGCGACAGGCGTAGAAAAAGCAATCGACGCTGCGGCAACGGGGGCGTGGCCAGGGATACGCGCTGATAGCGTTGGATAAACTGACAGCCCGGACACTTAAACCAGCTGCACGTGCTCCACTCCCTGTCGTTTATGCTGTTGTTGCTATTGCTGTTGCTATTCGCAATTGCTTTGAAAGCGAAATCAAAGTTTGTCTCGCACCTTCGCATATAGCAAACTGCTCAAATATGTCAACAATGAGCGACATTGCTGGCAACTAGCAACAGCAGCAGCAAATAAAAGGAAAAAAATGTTTGCCAGACTGTGGCAATTTATGGCCCCAGTTGACATTTTCTTGCAATAACCCGCAGCAACTTGTGCAGCAACAGCAACAGCAGCAGCAGAGCAACAGCAGCAACAGCCGTAAGGAAGCGCTGCCAACAACATGTTTCATATTTTGCCAAGCTGCGGCTGCTTTTTGCTTGGCTTCTGCTTACCTTGCTTTGCCACCAAACTTATCTAGTTGCAATAAAAGTAAGAAAATATTTTACAGATGCGTTTGCCTGACTGAACAATTCTCGCTAGCAATTGGCTAATAGCTTGAAAAGGTTGCGTAGGTAACAATATAGCAATTGTTACAATTTAGTAATTGATTTATTATATTTTTAATATTGTTTATGTCTCTACTACTCTACAATTTTATTATATTATATACTTTAAATTTCAATCATCTATCCTTTAACGTTGCCTGGTAACATTACCCAAAAGCCAATATACCCATTTGGGCTAATTGAACGTGAATTTAAGAAAAAACGGGGAAAATGGGAATTTGTTACAGTGTCAGCCAAAAACTAACGTTAGTTGTCTTATTGTTTAGTTTCCCACGGCAAAACACGTGTTAGCCTCCATCTGTGGCTCGCAGTCTCCCTCGCAATTTGCTTCTACTTGCTAGATATGCAAGCAACTGTTGCCTTGCACTTTCGCTGTTCGCTTTTGCCAGTTGCTGTTGCTGTTGTTGTTGGAGACGGCGCCACCCAGCAAGAATCAACCTTGAGTGAAAAATATTGTATGCGACCAAAGTTAATGTATGTTTACGTTTACATTTGGCTTTGCGCGCTGTAAACATGTAATTTTCAACAGCTGCACAAAGGGCAGCAAGAGAGAGGGGGACAGAGAGTGGGAATGAGAGGGAGAGCGGGGCTAGAGATGTAGATTGAGCTAAAGTAGGTTCTTAGTGGGCAGTGGGTTCGGTTGCCTGTATGGACATTTGGGAGAGTGTATGTCGCTTGAGGTGCTGCTGCTCCTCCTTCTCCTCCTCCTGCTGCTGCTGCTGCTGCTGCTGCTGGCGTGCGTTGCGCCACATTACACACACACACACACACGGCTCTGTTTGCGTGTGTGTGAAGCGTTAACAAAGCCACTTCAGCTGGCTGCGTATGTGGCATTGGCCTCGCATAGCTGAAGCAGCACACCCACACACAGGCGCCGTTGGACATTTGTTTGCCTGACGCTTAGCAGCAGCGCCTCGGTTATTGTGGCCTGTTGTGGCAGCAGCAGCAGCACCATAATCTGCTGCACCAGTGTCCAGGTGGGCGTGTGATTAATTGCAAGCATTCAATTGGAAAGAAAGTCTGGTCAGGTAAGCCCCAAAGCACAAAGTATTAAGAGTAGAAAAATGCAGAGTGAGCAGAACCCATTGAGTTTTGTATGATGAAATAATATGAATATGGAATAAGAATCAATTGATAGCTTGCAAATAAAATAAATAACCGTTTTGGGTTTCTTGGCGAGATCAGCTGAAAAAATGTATACTCTACCTCGCTCTTGCATCTGAGCGAGATTATTCGGTTCTTTTCGTTTTGGTATCGATTGAGCGCCTCGTGTGACGTTTTTTTTTAACGAACTTCGTTTAGAGAGCGATACGATTGGTGCTCGTTCAAACTGTCGGCAAAAAACGAGAGCGAATAAATACAAAAAAAAGTTTCTGTCCGCTCGCTCATGGAAGAACCGACGTCAACACTTGCTCTCTGACTTATTTCTCAAAGTGTGAGTGAAAGACACTTATATGCAGACATGGGGAAGCGATCAATAGATATCGAATGAATGGAGTAGAATCTATTACAAGTGAAGTAAAGCAAGGTATTAATGACAGAAATCTCTTTATAAATATAAATCTCAAACTCATCTAAGCTATTGTACGCATTATTGTTCTTAAATTACAATGCTAAAAGTTGGCCCAGTAATTAAGAATAAAGTTGTTTTAATTTATAGAATTTACAATATTTATATGAAAAGTTTTCAACTTATTTTCTTATACCCAGAATCTTTTCAAATGAGAAATCCGTATAAAGTGGTTTTTTGCATATAATTATTTGGGTTTCATTTAATTGGAACTTCAAAACTTTTATATGATGAAGCATCAAAGTAGAAGAAATTAAATTCAAAAGAATTGTACAAAAAAGTGTGAGAAAGGTCGTGGGTTGAGCGGAATAATTACAATTGGAAATTATGGAAGAGTGTTTGGTTAGGTAAGGGAAGTGTGATGCTCAAGTTGGGCTCTTTTCAATCGTTTTTGGAATGTGGATTATGCTGATAAAGGTATCAAGTTATTTATTAAGTTGAACTATCTTTCAAAATATTGAATGGTACACTTTAGTTTGAGGTCCTGTCAATCCTGTCTTCAGGATGAATGAAAAAAGTTCTGTCATGCATTCAAAAATGTGCAGATACATTTAACAATTGATTGGAAAGAAAAATTTATATTAAAACAAAAAATAGTTGTTAAATTATTATAGGGAGAATCAAGTAGTTTATTCGATTTCTAATAAAGAGAAGTTTTTATGTTTTATATTCTGAAACAATACAAAATAATTACATTCAAAGGTTCATCATGATGAATCAATGCACAAAAACGTTTTCTTCTTATATTGTTGATGGCCATTTCAGTTCTTTTTAAATGATATTTAACTCATTCTTTCCAGATCCAGAGAGCAC
Source organism: Drosophila antonietae (assembly GCA_030914385.1). Classification (NCBI taxonomy): domain Eukaryota; kingdom Metazoa; phylum Arthropoda; class Insecta; order Diptera; family Drosophilidae; genus Drosophila; species Drosophila antonietae. Next base: position 81,524 of record JAUESO010000182.1, read on the forward strand.
ATACCAATAAATCAAAAATATCTATTGTCCACAGAAGGAGTATTCATATAAAAATATATATATTTATACATTTACAAATACATTCGTATTTAATCCTTAACTTAACAGGCTTTCCATTACGTACGCCATCATCCACATAATATAATTCAAAGCAATTGGATACTAGCCATAAATTTGGAACACCTTACAATTGCTTTCCGCTCAAGTTTCAATTTCGCAGAATCGTTTACGCTGCACTGCAGGCGGACTAGCTGGCTGGCAGCAAGTAGGGGTAGCTATTTTCTGAATGGTAGCTGGTAACTGGCCTTCAGGGCTGGCCATGTGCCTGGACTGGTTGTCTAATGGGCTCGCTTATTGCCTGTACCAGAACATTGAAATGCAAAAATAAATGCGCAACGATAAAATGCAAAAACAATAAGAAGCAGCAAGACAAACAGACACTCAGACAGTCTGGCCGGCGAACAAGGAACAAGGACATGAAGCAACGAGCAGTCGCTGGCAAAGGAGCAACAGCAGCGACAACTTCATTACGCGTGATTTAAGGACAATTGTAGCCGACACCTAACAGAGCCAACTTTTTGGCCAGAATTGTGCGCGGTGTGTGCTCTTGGCTGGGTCTGACATGAGCGGAGAGGGGGACATGGTAGGGAGAGGGGGAGCGGGTATCCTTGCCGGAAGTTTGCCGTTGACAAAATGTGCGTCACAAGCCGCTCGACACGCCCACCGTCGTCCGTTTGCCGCTTTCGGTGCGTTTTATTTATTTAAACGCATTTGTGTAAATTATCATTTTAAATTGCTGCCAGAGAGCAGTCCTGGTTGAGGTGTGAGTACTGCTCGACTGGCATTCAAAGTAATATATAAATAAATGAATGTTCCTTATACGCAACAGAGCAGAGCCTCTCTGACATTCTGCGAGCTCTGCTACTCCTGCTGCTGCTGCCCCCTCAGCTTCATTTGACTTACTTTACAATGACATTTGCAATGTAATTTAATGAGTCACAATCTTGTTCTTCAAACTGCCTGACACTTCCTACAGAACTTAGTGACGAGCCAGCAGCCTAGGCCACGCCCACCTGCCACAGATTGATGTTTGGGTTTGGCAAACTTTAAATGGAATTAACAGCAAAGAAAAAAAAAAAAAGGTTACAAATAACTCGGTCATAATGATAATGCGAGAGCCTCAAGGGTTTTGGCTAACTGCTCTGGCGCTCCTTTGCTCCCATTCCCTCCCCGCTCTGCTCACTTTTGTGCTGACCATGTCTTTATTATGAGCTTTTTTCTCAAGTTAATTTGTGGGCGCGTGCCACTTGGGCCACTGGGTAGGCGCTCGGGTGCCACATGTGCTGCGGCGGTTGCGTTGCAAATTTTTGCGCACGAACGCTGACCACAAAGTGGGCCAAAGCCATAGCCAAAGTGATGCCGGGGTGGTGCCAAGTGCAGGGCAGCAGCTAACACCGGCCTGGTCCTGAATGCCAAGTAAGACGGCTAAAAGAGTCGTTGGCAAGTAAATCACTTGAGCAGCAGCAGCAGCAGTCGCAGCGCTGCCATTTTGATTTAACCAAAGACTCAAAAGGTAACTAACAAAGGCAGCATCCGCTGCCAGCCCCCAGCAGCAGCCGCCTCCTCCTCCTCCTCCTCTTCACCCTCCTCTCAGCTCACTCAAGGACATGGCCCAGAACACGGGCAAGTGAAATATTTTTTGCTTGGACCGCACAATTTTTCTTACTTTTGCTCGGACCGAAAGCGTTTTGAAAAATTGGCTGCTACTTTTCGGGTTGCCGTCATGTCACGTCACGTCGGGGCGTCAAGGTGAGCTCTTAGCCAAAAGTTTTTCTTTTCTGAGAGAGAGAGAGAGAGAGAGAGAGAGTGAGGAGGAGGAGGGTTAGGGCATGGGCCACAACATAATGATGATGTCACCACAGAGCTGAGTGTCACTGCGCGTAATGATGACGAACTGGGCTGCTGGTTGAGAAATTGTAATGGCATGGATTTATTTAAGTATCTGACGTTCGGCGATTGACAAACGCAGCTGCACAGAGTCGATGGCGATGGCGATGGCGATGGCGATGTTAGCCATTGCCCGAGCATTTGCAATCTTTGTGCTAAACGCGGCCCAAACTTTGGCGCTGGCTTAATGAGCTTTTAATAAAAGTCAAGCTGCAGCAACTTGTGCCATGTTCGCACACGCATAGAAACGGCATGGAGCCGGAGCGGGGCTGGAGGCATGGCCTGGGCTGCTGTGCATTTGAGCGCAAAACTTATTTCTGTCACGGAAATTAAATTTGCTCGCTCCGGGCCCAAGTGAAGGCCTCCGTGAACGCTCTTTGCCTAAATCATGCCCGACAGCCAACCAGAAAAAAATACAAGTAGAAGAAGCAGAAGTGGAAGCATAAGAAAAGAAGGCCATGGCCAAAAACAACGCCCGTAAAACTTCGCACAACTTCACAATGCTTTCGCCTCGTTTTTGGCCTCCGCTGCTGCTAAGGCGACAATTATACGCTTTTAATCTCTTTTGAACGTCGCAAACGTGCTCAAAATTCTCAAAATCTTTGCACCCGCCCAAGTGCGAACTTTGCTGCTGATAGCTGGGCTTCTACTTGCCGGCTGGGTGCGGAAGTGTAGGAGAGGGGTGGGGTGGTACTGTTAGGGAAACACGCCTACAAATCTATCGGAAAATCTGTTAAAAACAAGTTGACAAACGTAAACGTTTACCCAACTGCCTATTGGCCAATAAATAATGAAAGAGTTGAAAATTTTTCCAATATCCTAAAGCTGAGTTTTATGGCAAAATTATGCAGTACGGATGGGAATTGGAGTGCATAGTAGTCGACTGGCAGATACCCTAAGTTGTGGTGGGTGAGTGACGAAAGCAGTAAGAAGAAGCTTTGTTGATGTAAAAAAAAAATAGAATTAGGAATGTATTGGCTTCATGCTGATACAGTTTTTTTTGTAGCATATAGAATATTTCTTTCTTGGTTTTATATGTAACTCTGTCTTGGATTATTATAGTGAAGAATATGTGAGAAAAAGTTAGTCAACTTTTTTGTACTTTGAACATGGAACTTGGGTTCAGATGATAAACCTATTAGTTCCATGCTGAAACAGTTTTATCACGCATATAGAATATATCTGGGCTATGTTTGCTTTTATACTGAATTCTTTTTTGGATTATTTCATGAGTAACATATAAAATCTAATATGCATATTCTTTATACATATATATAAATAGCTCTTACTTGAATTGTTGCAAACATTACATATAAAGGAGAAAGTCTACTCAGGAGTGAAACTCTAGCCATGCCCAGGCAAGTTCTGCTCATTCCATATTTTTTCACTCATATTCCATACTTTTTCGTTTTATCAAGATCCATTCTATACTCACTACCAAAGCTTACTCATTGAGCTAATCATCTCCGCAGCGCACTATCACTTGTCTAGCGCCATCTGGCGGATAAACTAGACGAGCACGTCTGCCTATGGCTGCCATCTATACATATAAATGAAATGTATCTGAGCCGGAACTAAAGCTTACAACTCAATTCGCGTTAATTTTGCCAAATCTGGCTGAAATTTTTAATGCTAGACACAGGCTGCAGCTGCTGCTGCGGTTGTCGGCTGTAAAAGAGAGACAGAGAGAGAGAGAGAGAAAGATGGGAAGAGTGAATGAGAGAGACGAGGCTCAACAATTGTGTTGACAGCCGCGGCAATGCGATGCAGCCAACAAACAAACCGCGTAACAAGGCCGCAACAAAACAGGCGAGCGCACAACAATGCCAACTGAAGGGACTTAGGTGGGGAGGGATCCAGGACGGGGTAGGCAGAGTGCAAGTGGCCAAAGCGAAAATCAGGCAACAAAAATCCACCACAACAATCAGGCAGCAAAGCGCGCAGGCGGCAGCAACTGTAATGACAATCGACAACAATTACAATCAAAAAAGCTCAGCAACATGCAAAATGAAGGCATCGACCCAGGCAGGACACGGCCAGGACCAGAACCAGTCCAACCAGTCAACCACTCTGGCACAGGACCATAATTACCTTTCGGGCAGGGTGCAGGGGCTGAACAAAAAAGGGGAAGGTGTAGGTGGAGAGGGCAGGGCTGGGCAGGGCAGGGCAGGGAAGCAGAAGCGACAGCAGCAGCAACGGCGACAGCGGCTGCCACAACATTGTAATTTTGATGTGTTGGCCACAGAGGTGCTGCAGGATGGGATGGCGTGGCAACAATGGAGCTAACTCCAACCCTGCAGCTGCAGCGCTGTGCGAGGTCAATAGCTAAAATATTCGCTACATGACAGGTCAGGAAAGTTGATTGCCTCATTTATTTTTCAATTACAACATTTATCCCGTCAGCAGCAACAGCAACAGCATCAGCAGCAGCAACAACAACAACAACAATGGCCCTACATCAATTTGGTGCACATAAAAAGCAATGTGAGACTAATTAAAAAATTCAATGAATAAATGAGAAATCACAAAACTCATTAGTCGAATGCCAAATGACAAGACGCCAATGAAAAACAAAAACAAAAAGCACCACACAGCAACGACAACAACAACCACACTATGATAATGATAATGGCAATCATAATGAGCAACGAAATCAAATGACCCGCAATGAGAATAACAAAGATAATGATACCACTTTCAACAACAACAACAAAATACCGACAACAACAGCAACAAAAGGCCACTTAATTGTTAGGTAGAGAGTGAAAAATATTTAATTAGTCAACTAACAATGAATTTGCCACCGAAGCGAAAAGCGAACTCACCAAAGAAATTCTCAGCTTGAAAAAATATCATTGAAAGTCAGTCATATTTAAATATATTTTATGCGGAAATTAACATTAATCTGTTAACTCGATTTGTGTTGTGTAATCTTCCAATGTGTTGCGTCTAGTTGAGATATTTAATTAATTTTTATGCCCTCTAATTGATATCATTTAGAGCTTAACACGCATATATATATTTATGAGCTAATGCATTGTCATTGCATTGCATACAAATGCATAAAAAATTGAATATTTAAGTGAGCAGGAGAACTAGGAATGCCCTAACAAATATGGTTGATTAAATAATATATAATAGAAATAAATATATAAATAATATAAATAAAGAGTATATATGATGAGTTGATTTTTGTTTAAATATTAAATATTTGATTTAATAAGTTTTTCGGAGTCGTTTTGCTTTGTATAAAGGCGTTGGCTATGCCCTGCTCAGCAAGTTTAATATATTTAGTAAATTCTTAACATTTTACAGATTGAATTTATTAAAAATCTTCTTGAGTATATATAGAAAAAGAATTGCCTTATATAAATACAAAAGCCTCTGGGCATTGTGAGTTGGAAATAAATAAAAATAATATGGCAAATCGAATTTATGGCATTTTTAATAAGTTACAATTCGAATGCCGAGCTCAGTATATATATTAAAAATCATATGCATTTATATTAATTTGAGCTTATACTTATAAAAGTTGTTAGTCTGAGATTTTAAAAATTTAATGAGTTTGACTTGCAGATAATATCCCTATGCTTACATGGACTACATAATATATATATAAAATTATATTTAATTTAATGAAAATATTTTTTTTAATAGGGCCATGAGTATAAACTTTTGTTTATACAGATATTTTAATTGAATTCAAAAATAAATTAATAAATGACAATACAGACTGATTAATCTTTATAAATCATTTAAATATTTCAAACTCTAAAATTCATATTTTTATTAAATACAGAATAATAAAAGAAATCTTTCTACTCAAAAAGACAAACACATTGACTGACAAAAATAAATTTTAATTACAAAACTAAATTGATAGTAGAGCATTTTAAATGCATTTCAGTAAAATGTTTTTCTTGAAAGGACATCGACGACATGTCGTTGATGTGTTTGTAGCATTTCATGAATTTTATTTTATTTCATTATGACAATGATTAAAATATAATTAGTTTGCAGACAATTTAATTGATAACAATTATATTTTTATATAATTAACTATGGCATTTATTGAGATGATTTTTTCAATCAAAAGAAGAACGCAAAAAAAATATTTATATATACATATATACAATTGTTTTGCATTGCATTTATGGCCACTGCAGCGAATATTCATCAATAATGTTAAATACCCAGCTGCGTAATAGAGGAGAAAGGAAATGCTCGACTAAATTAATATAAAACAAAGTAACTGAATAACTGAAGTAATTAAATATGATATAAAGCTATTCAAGCAATATAGACAAAAAACGAAATTGCAATGCTAATCAATTGACAACTACAGGGTATGCTCAATTCGATCAGCAACGACATGCATTTTTGCTGCCCGGTACATTGGAAGAATTTTAAATGTGAATAAATATTTTCGCGTGACGGAAAATGAGATAATATAATAATATTAATTGCTGCTCGTTGTTAAATAGCAAAGACAATGGCCGGAAGCAATTATTTGAGTAATTGAACGAGTAAGCCGTAGAAATAAATTAATTAATCGAATTTCTGCACGGATATTAAATAGGTGCAAGATAAGGAAGCCAGCAAAAAAGAGAAGAAACAAAATACAGCAGCAGCTCGCTTGTGAATAGTTCCATAATTAAAAAGCTGTAAATATTCTATGCAATTAATCAAGTTAAATAACTGAAAAGAGTTTAACATGGCTGAAACGCTGATTGACTAATTGATTAACTATGGATAGGTAAAGGTTGAAAAGGTGAAAACTTTTTTCTACCACACCGTTTAAGCAGTGCACAATGAAGGTGAGAGTTGGTATTTAAAGCATGCAAATGGAATGTGAATGGAACTTGAATTGCTGCCATAGAAATTAACTAGAAAATACAGCACGGACTGTGCAAGCTAAGAGAAACCATTCAAAGTCAAACAATTTAAAAGAAAACAAAAGATATTTGTACATACATATTGTTTAAATATTTAAATAAGAGCCAATTCAATTCAATTTCTTAAAATGCCTCAAATTAAAAATTTAATTGACTGAAAGAAAAAAAAATATATATATATTTGCATAGTTAAGCCTTTTGCTTGAATGTCTGAGACATGTGCGAAAATTCCACGAATTGCTAAGCAAAAAACATGACACATATCAGCAGCACATCAATTCGTTTTCAATATATAGAAAACCTGTGCATTGCTGCTGACAGCTCGGCCCAGGAGCTGGCAGAGTGGGCGGGCGGGTTAAATCAATTAGGTATCTGTCCCGACAACTCACTTCTGGACAGTTTGCGGTGCGTAGGGCCAAGGTGGTGGGAGGGCGAAGCGTTGGCTGCCCATATAACCCAGCATATCTATGCCTAAATGCTAATATCAATGTCTGACAGTTGGCTTTCAGTTCGAGTTGCGCTATCGGGCCGCTGTCGGTGCTGTCGCTGCCACAGTCGTTGCTTATCCGGGACCGGCTTAACTGTCATGCAACTAGAATCGGAAGGGGGTCCAGAGTATCTATGAGCTGGCTGTTAAATGGTGAGCGAGAGCTCAGTCGCGATAGAAGCAAATGCGAACGGCGAATGGCGAATGGCGAATGCGAATGCGGATGCGGATGCCATCGTCCGATAGGACTCAGGCCATATTAGTGCGGCGTCTTTCTCTTTCTCTTCTGGCTGGTTGACAGCCAAGCCAGTCAAGCACAAAAAAAAAAGAAGAGCGAAGTGAAAAATAAATAAAATAGAATGCTAAAAATTCAATTTGCAAAACGTTATCCGTGGGATTTACATAAAGCAGTCATTTTGAAGTTATACGCAGCCCGAATTGGGACATACTTCTTATGCGTGTGTGTGTGCGTGTGTGTGTGGGTGTGTGTGTGCGAGTGTGTGCGTGTGTGTATGTGGGCGGCAACTACAAGAGCGCAGTGTTACCCTCGTTGAGGCAAAAAGCTAAACCCACTGCCATGTCAATAACTTTGCTTGTATTAGTCATTTGAGCAAGGCAAGAATCTGTCTCACTCTTACAGTCTCTCCATACTTCTCTCTCTCTCTCTCTCTTTCTTGCGCTCTCTATCGCTCGCAGCGTAATTCGAAATTTTTTACTGCGAATAGACGATTGAGTTTGGGTTGCAAATGGAAAGCCATCAAATTTATTGAAATCACTTGCTGCTGCTGTTAGCTGCTGCTAGCTGCTGCTGCTAGCTTGACGCGTCGTCCTTCATCCTTTGCTCTCACTCGCGCACTGCTGCACTTTAAGAGCCAGCGCCTTGTGTTGATGTCCTTGCCGCATCCTTTGCTTTTCGTAAACATCAAATCACAGACAGTAAAACCCCAAATACACACGCACATACGCACGCACGCACGCAGACATCCACGCATAAACATAAACGTAAACATAAACAGTCGCTGCGCCTGGCTCTTGGCTCAAATGTCCTTTTTGGTCATGCGGGCGTTCGCCCATTCTTGCCACTCATCTCATTCCTCAATTTTAGTGCATGTGCTGTAAATTCTGTTCAATTTTCTAAAAAGTTTTCGTTCGAATCGACATGGCTTGACTTGGCTTGGCCTCGCCTCACGCCCTGAACTGCTTCAATTTGTTAGCAACCCAAAACGAATCGATGTACAGAACAACATAAATAAGTAATCCAAAATAATTTGTGATGTAATTTATTATAAGTGAGAAGAGTGCAGAATTTTTAATTTTCCAATTTTTATTTATATGTATTTATTAGACAAAGATAATATATAATAATAATATAAATAAATACTAATAAAAAAGAACAATATATTAATATTAATACTTTTTTTTCAAATTATTGCCTTGAATTTAATACTCATATAAATATACATATATCTCAAAAGCATTTAACCTTTTCAAAGTTGTGAATTGTGTTTTCTCTTGTGCTACTTAAGACAATCTTGAAACCTTTTGACAAGGGTCGCACGTGTTCAAATTTTTTATGCTTTTGTTTTTTAATAAATAATTTAGAGAAATCGCTTAAATTGTCTTAAATTATTATATGCATTTGACGATTTATTGGTCTTTAAATTTTAGTTAATTTATTGACTTACATTTGCTCATAGTTGGGCATATTTTAAGCTAGTTTTCTTTACAAAATTCAAATATAATAAATAAATTTTATATTATTTTATGAAATTCGCTTGCTGATTAGCCTATTTGTTTAAAATTGAATATATACATATATTTTCATACTTATTATTGTAGAATTTCTGCTTAAACCTTTTTTTATTTCAATACAGCTTGGAATGCCATTAATGAATAGTAAGTTCAATCAATTTAAGATTCAGTGAGTCTGTAAGATCCAGCCAGATATTCAGTCAGTTATAATAGTCGGTTAAGTCAATCAATCTGGCACTCTGTCAATTAGTTAGACCGTTTCTTGGCCAGCAAGAAGTGAGTGAATAAATCACACAGAGAGCCATTTAGTCAGTCAACTCGTCTGAGTTCTTTTCATTATAATATATTTATTTAAATATATCAAATATCAATATTATTTAAACATGTATATTTATATATAAAAAAAAATTTAAAAAAAATGTATTTTTTATAATATATTAATCTTGATTTAAAATATATATTTTTAAAATTTTTACATTTAATCTCAGCTTCTCTTACTGCAAATTCCAGTCAACAACTCCGCATTCACTACAGCTGCATTTGCTGTGCTCCACATTTTCGTTTTACAACATTTGTCAAATATGATTTCTAATGTTGTATTTAGAGATTACCTCAAATATATAAATATATATAAAATATATTTTATCATAAGTTCTCAAGCTGTGAAGATGGGTAAATACCTGGGTGTCCCCTTCAATATAAAGCTAAATATAGATATACATACATATGTAGATATGCATATATATAAATATCAACGAATATTTATTTAGTCAGCTTTAACCACAGCAGCTGAGTAAATCTCCATCTTTGTCGCAATCTATCCATCTTTGTCTACAGCTGGACAGCTTACTGTCTCTGTCGCAATCGTGACTGTCTCGTTACGTGTGTCCATTTGGCAAATGCCATCAGTTGAGACAGCGTGCGGCATATGTAAAGCAAGGAATCGAGGAATCAATAAACTTTCCAGTGGTTAGTAAAAATCTTCATGGCAAATATTTTGCAATGTTTACAATGTTTGCAGGTGCCACGCCTCACGCTGGTCTATTCGTCTGGCCGCTTAACTCACCTGTTCGACTTCTGGCGTTTGCTTTTATCATGCAATAAAAATTCAATCGCACACGTTGCCACACACGCCCGGCCCCTCGTTGCGGCTGGGACACAATAGCAATGATAGTTATGTGGATACAACAAACTACAAGCAGCCGTAGGAGCCGTAACAAGGATAAACAGGCGTGGGCTAGTGGGCTGGTGCTGGTGCTGTGTCTAGGGCTGCTGTCCCAGCATAGTGCTTAAATATTCACATATCGCAAATTCAATTGAACACAACGCACCGGGCACACACACACACACATATATATATACAGGACATTGCAGTTAAGCCAAGGGAATGTGGCCGGCGTCGTCGACATCCTACGCAATGGCAAGTATAAAATGGTGTTGACAACAACAATGGGAATACACACACTCGCACAGCCACACACGCACACACACCCTCAAGGGGGCGGTGCGTTGGAATGGCCACAAAACGTTACTTTTTATATGTTAAAAAGGATTTGCGGTTAAGCCGAATGGACAATTGGAAGGACACTGTCTCGCACTGGTTGCATTCGACCAGCCTCTGTGTGTCTGTGTGTGTGTGCGTCCCGGCTGAGCCACCGGACTTACAGGCAAGCAGATAACATCTGTACATATCCATGGATTGCGCTAAGGATTGGGCTGGCTAGCCGTTCAACTTGTTTGTGCTACTAATAGGGATCAACATTGGGCTGCCTCTTGAGACAGAGCCAAGAACCCAACACCAGCAGCAACAGGAGCAGCAGCAGCAGCAGCAGCAGCAGCAGCAGCAGCAGCATAAAATGACAGACGACAGGCAACTGGCAACTGGCAGAGCTATCGCCCAGGTGTGTCCTTAAGTTTTTTTGTAAACAACAGGCGGCAGCCTTTTTGGGGCCCATGACACTAATAAGCATCGATATTATATTGCAGATTGCGTATACGCCACGTAGTACAGCAATTATTGAGTAAGCGAGAAATAATCGCATCAAAGTAAAATTAAATTAAAAGTTGCGCAGCATTGCGTAAATCACTTCCATTTACCGAATGCTAGACTGCTTGGGTGGTTGGGTGGTTCGAAGGTGTTTGGGTGGTTTATGCGTAAGCGGCACATGTTGAAATTCACTTAAGCATTTTTCGAGCTGTGAGCTGCGTAAAAGGCAGAAATCAAAGGGAAGAAAACTTTTCGTAAATGTTGAGGCAGCTAAAAAATTTGCAATGAACGTGTTGGTAAAACTGGAAATGGAATGGGCAAGGGCGACAGTAAGAGAGCGAGCGAGTGAGACAGTGAGAGAGAGAGAGAGAGAGAGAGAGAGAGGGAGGCAACGAGGCTGTTTTACGTGCGAGTCACTAATACGAGAACCAAAGTGATTTTAACGCAATGCAAATGTACCTGGTAGAATGTGAGCAACGGGCGTTGGGTGGGTAAATTAATGGCTCTTAACTTCATGTTTACAAGACGAATGTGCGCAGGAAGCAGCAGCAGGAGGAGCCAGCCAGAGCTGTGCAAGTGCAGGAACATGTGCACGACGCTCTCGTCTGCTGACTGATGAGCGTATGCAAATGTTAAGTTCAGTTTGACATAGTCTGATGACAGCCAAACGAAGGCTCTGTTGAGGATTTGGCAATGGCACGCCTCTAACACGCACTCTCTCTCGCTCTCTCTCTCTCTAGCTCTGTCTCTCTGTGTGTGTATTTGTAGCGCCATCTACAGACCGGAATTGGCAGCTGAACCTGAAGCTGTTGCTTACGCTGTCGCTGATGAGCGACTGTGCGACGTAGAGCCGATTAAAAGTTACCGCGACATCGTTACATCACAACGCATCACATCGCATCAGCTCAGGCACATAGCAGACAAAGTTCCGGGAAAATACATTCAACTAAGCTTGTTGGTCGATTTAGGGGCGGCTGAGCATTACGAAAGGTACTGCCAGAGGAACTAGTTCCGTAATGAAACGTTGACGACGAATGACGGGATAATTATTATAATAATAATGATATATGATAAATAAAAATTTAAAAATAAAGTAAAATTTCCATATATAAACAATTATTATATAGAAATTTTATTTTATTTTTTTTTTTTAATTTTTTGTAATATATTAGAGCTTAAGTCAACAGTGAAAATTGGTATGCTTAGGATATAGTTGAAGAGTCCCAGATGAAGAGGACATTAAAACATATATTTAGAGCTCTAATTTAAATTTTGCTGCTCTGAACTATCTTCTCTCTCCTTCTCATACCTGTTCTTTTATAAATCATAATTTTTAGTCTTTTCTATCAAAACTCTAGCGTCACATGCTTTATTTTGATTATTCAGCTAGATCTAAAATTTAAAAAAAAAATAAATAAATAAAATAAGAAAATTTGTGGCCGACACTTTGAACTCAGTGTTCAAGCAAGTGCTTTCATCAGAGAAGTAAGTCCTTTTCGGCGTTCTGTCGAATAAAGCAACTGACTTTCACAATTCTTCGAGGACTTTCTATAGATATCCTTGGGGAGCTGTGAGAGTTTCAACGCAAAGTATGCCAAAGCATTTTGAAAGGATTTGTGCCTAAGCTAGTTCACTTGGCAAACAGTTGCGAGTCCTATTAAAAGTTGGCTTGTCATGTGACACATGTGCACACACAACACAACACACACACACACACAACACACACACATGTATGTATCTACTGTAGCCTCTTAGGCCTCTCAACTTGACAAGTGCCATTAGAATGGCTGTAATAATTATATCACTACTGTGCATTTACTATTGTTGACTTGTGCTCCATCAAGGCGCTGCCACGCCCACAGGCTGTAACTTTTTGACGAGATTTAATAGCGCGGCCGCACCCAATTGCACCCACCCACCAGGCAACCACTTAACCGTCAGCCCAATCCCAGTGGCTGACTGGCCGGAAGGTAAATGCGTTATTTCAAATTTATCGACGCACTGGGAATGTTATTATGACTAAATCAATAACAAATATTGACAGTCAAAGTCGAGTGAAGTTGGGCGTCGGCTGGTCGATTGGGGGCGAGCTCTTTAAAGCGCCACCTAGGGGCAGAGAACGTGTGACATTTAAATATAGCACAACGCCAGTTAGGCATGTGCCTCAAGTACGCAACGAATCAAATGCTAAAATCCCAATTCCATCCAATTTATATATAAATCTATATATAAGAGCGAGAGAAAACCTTTTGAGTGACTTCAATGAAGATGATGGGCGAACGCAGCGACAGAGCGAAGTGAACGGAGGGCGTGGCGCGACCATGACTGATGGCGACAGCGAAGGCATCACTGCAGTTAGATAGACAAATACAATGGGGATGGTAAATTGTTGGTGGGGGCTGTACATAACAAGCTCAATCAAAGACAAAACGAAAAAAGAAAAAAAAACATCAAATCAGCACACACACACACATACACTCGCACACCCGCACACACTCACGTACAGAGAGAGAGAGCGAGTACGTCGGAATAGTGGTGGGGTGTGCGAAGGACACGCGATTGGATCTGTATTGATATAAATTGCTGGAGCGACTAACGCGAATTACAGAGCGCGAGTAGCGAAGGCCAAGAATGCGGCAGGAGCCACTGGGCGGCAGCGGGGGCGAAAGGACCAAAAGGACCTGCGACAGCAACGCGCCATTCAGAGACCGAATAGCGAAAATGCGAACGAGACGTCAGCAATCATGGTGAACAAATGAAAATAAAGAAATAATAAAATCAAGCAGCATATTGATTGATTATGCAGCATAAATAATGAATTTATATCTACAAAGCATATATATATATATATACAATGTACAGTTCAATATATATATAACATCGACAGCTTAGGATTTGAACAATCGCTGCAAAATATGTTAGGCATTTGACAAAGGATTAGCTTTTAGCTGCAGCTTAGCTACAGGTGCCTCTGCTTCCGCAGGACTTCAGGACCTGCTGCTCATTAGGCGCCACTCGGCAGCCTCAAAATTGTAATTTATTTGACATTGCGCATACGCCACGTGAACGTAATGCAAGTAAACAATCTGATTTCCAGCTGCCTTAACGCAATGATTAATTGCTAAATATATTGTGTGTGTGAGCTTCTATATAATAGAGAGTGTGAATGCGTGTGTGTGAGTGTGAGTGTGAGTGTAATTGTGGGTAGGCATGCGGCATGGCGTCTCTTTTATTTATTTGCAACGCAATGAATTCGCATGCCTCGCAACAAAGGGCAGCGCCAGCTTCCTTTGTTTGATCTTTCAACAAGCTCTATTGACTTTGATATTCAGCATGCGACAGAAATTTATATTGATTCGTTATCCTGAGTAGCTTGAGCAATTTAAACGCGCTTGAAAAGCATTACAAGAATTAAGAGTAAATAAATTTAATAAGAACAATTTGCTGCAATATGTGTATTTAATTATAATTTGATGCTATGCATATCGATTTTTGTAAGCTGAATACAAATAAAATTATATGCATGCATAGTATGATTCATATCTAAACTTCTATGAGATTTTTATTAAACTGAATTTACTTTCACACACTTTAAATAAAAAATACAAATTAAAATTATTTGTGAAAAAGTTATTGGAACAGAAATAAATCGATATTTTTTTTAAAAAGGTTCATTAAATATTAATAAAAAAAAATCCGTCTTTATTTTTGTTGAATACACTTTTTTTTACAAACTCCTAAAATGATTTAGGTAACAAAATTATTGCAACAGAAATGAATAAATTTATTTATATATATTTGTAAGATTCAACAAATATTACTAAACAAAAATCTTAAGTTATTGTTAAAAAAAATACGTATTATTGTTGAATATTCATTTTATTATTTTTTAAATAAATAAGTATTATTTTACCATTTAATTTTTTTATAGTTTTTTTTTTATATATCTATTTATATTCTATCTACTTTTTCCCCTTAATCTGTGTTAAATTACTTTTATTTATTTTTTCATTTTATTTTTTTTTTCACAGATTTATTTACTTATTTTATTTTAATTTATTATTATTTTTTATTTATTTATTTGTTTTTTTTATATATATATAAATATATAGTTTTTGCAAATAAATAATTGTGAATCATAAAATTTTTTTAAATATAAATATTCGAAATTAAAAAATGCTAAAAGTGCTTTTTTGTAAAATATATATTTTCACACATAATATGTTAATGTACAAAAGAATTGTTACTTATATTGAAATACTTTTTTTATAATTGTCTAATAAGCACGTTTGATTCGCTTCATTTGATGTGCTTAAGTGTATTTAATATTTGGCTTGTCTGCAGCTAAGAGTTTTCCTTCCGTTTAGTTGAGTTTAAATTTATGTGCACCAGCTCAGCGATTTATATTTAATTAAATAAGCAGCTATGTGTGTGTGTGTGTGTGTGCTTAAATGTGTTGTCATCTAAATAGGATATGCGATAAGTTATGCTAAACTCGAAGCGACTGCAGACATTCAAGTGCCTTGAGGCGTAATTTATGCATTATTTTCCACTTAAATACGCCCAGCAGAGACAACTCGTTGTTGTTGTTGTTGTTGTTGCTGCTGTTGATTCCAGCAGCTGCTGTAACTGCTGTGGCCTGCTTTATTGTTATTTGTCAGCCACAAAATTCGAGCAAAGCCAGAAAATTGCATTGCCATACTCAAAAGATATGCAATGAATGTTTCGTTAGAGGTTCGGTTCGGCAGCTTGATTAAGTGCTGTCTAATCGAAAATGCATGAGTTATTTGCATAACTGATTAGGCCAGGCTGCAACCAAGCCCAAAGAGCCAACCAAAAAAAACCAAACAGCATATATATATATATATATATGTATAAAGTGTTGCAATTGGGCAAATTAAATGAAAAGCACGTTAAACCAGGCACCGACACCGACACAGACACAGGCACGGACAATGCGAGTGCGTGTGGCAAAAATTGGCCAACGCTTCGCCTTGACTAAGCTGATGAGAGCAGGCAACACACAAAAAAAAAAAAGGCACAAATATATATATACATGTATATATATTTACTTGTGTGTGTGTGTGTATTTTTGTGGAATGTGGCAAAATTGCTGGGCAAATGTTGAGCTGTTTGGCATTGCGCTGCGTTTGGCTGATTCGTTTCCCCATGGACTGCAGCTTGGCTTGGAAAATTAAATACCAATTTTTGGCCAGCTGCCGCGTCTGCTATGTTATTGTTGTTTGTTATACAGCTGGCGCTGCCACTGCTGCCGCTGCTGCCGCTGCTGCTGTTGCAACAATTCAAATAACATTTCAACTTTACACAGCAGCCAAGCTAGCGAGCAGACAATGTGGCAGCAGCAGCAGCAGCAGTGGCAGTAGAACGACGACGGTATTTATTTATTTGTATTTGAGCGCGCAGCTCAATTACGTTTAACGCTTTTGACGTTTTACAACATGGCCTGACCAGGACAAACACACACACACACACAGAATACAGTGGGGGCATGCCATCGCTGATTGCGGACAGGAGCAACCCGAAAAAAAAGTGGGCAACTGGGAAGCTGGAGAACTGGCAAGAGATACAGCCAAAAACGGGGGCCATGGCCAATGCCAGCGTGCAAAAGCAAAATGAAACGCTTGGCCAAGCGATGCGCAACGAAATTGTTGGAATTTCAACCTTGTTTCTGGGTGTATTTGGTTGCGCTTAATTGGTTCTGTCAGCGGCAGCAGCAGCAGCAGCAGCAGCAGGAGAGACGGTTGCGGCAGATTAAAAAAGTTCTCCTAAAACAACATTAGCAGAGCGGAGCAGCGGAATTTAAAGTATGTGTCTGTACGCGCGTTGGCCAAACAATTTGCTTAGTTATTGATATGAGAGAGACGCTGCGAGGTTGAGGTGGGGCGTGGCCGTTGGACATAGCTGCAAAATCCTTGCCATCCCGTGAGCCACTTCATTTCCGGGCTTCCGTTTGTAATAATGAGAGTTTGCAGTAATCTCGCGAAATGTACAATCAGTGAAGCAATACGGGCAGGAGGATGAAGACTGGGGGAACGGAGGGACGATTGGCTCAACCCAGTGTGTCGGGCGTCCAAATTGCCAGGCACGTGAACAATGTACCATTTTCGATTTTGCTGTATTGGGTTTGCAAGTATTTGCCGTTCAGTGTTTAGCTTTCCTTTTCAGCGAGAGTCCTTCGGCAGCCAATGTCCTGGCAAGTGCGCTCAAACGTGGCTAAAAGAGTCACGTACACGGTAAGGCTGTCCAAGCCCAGCCCCAGTCCGGCCCCAGCGAGCTCAGCTGCCACAAGCTTGTGCTGCTTTCGTCCTGCGTCCTGCGTCCCATCTCTGATGTGTCCTGCTGCGTGCTCCATTCTACGCTTTACAGTTTTGCACTCAATTGCTTATGAAATTAATAGGATATGTCAGTGTTTAGTATTGACCGGAAGTAATACAATTGATAAGGATTATATATGTCTATCTCGCCCGCACACTCTCTACCTCTCTCTATCTCCCTCTCTCTACCTGCCTCTGTCTGCGCGTGTGTGTGCGTTCGTGCAGCGCTTACTGAGCAAAGCAGCGACATTGATTGCCCAACTGGGCGTATGAGTGATATGGACAGCAGCTCAAGGCGTTGGATAATTGCAGAGTGACCAATGAACACGACACACACACGCACACACACATACACATATATGATATGCATTAGAATATATAATGCAACCGCCAGCGGTCAGTATTGCTCACACTCTCGCTCATCCATACACGCCCACACGATTTAGCTGCATTTGGATATGGACTAATTATTCGCTAATTACGCACATGAATATTTATGCACTCACGTTGGCTTAAAAGTTGCACTACGTTCATTATTACAGAACCCGAACGGATATTGCGAAGCTTTAGATAATTGGAATATGTAGTCTACAGTCATATTATTAATTCGAAATGATTTCAGAACTTTGGGCAACCAATGATGTAGTCTCTAGAATTAGCAGATAGAGCTAGGTACTTGTAACTCAAGATATTACAAGAAATTGATGTTAAAGCTAGTAAGAAGAAGACGTCAAAATAGTTTTCTATATAAATGTTAAATTTTTTGTTTGATTTTGAATATATACGACTTATTGCAACTCAATTTGCAAATTCTTCGTTAAATTATTAAATAAAATTTATTTAAAATTTAACAATTTAAGAATTGAATTTGATTTTTATTCTCGACCCCTTACATTTTTTTAAATTTAAATTTTAGATTTATAATAATTAAATTATATTCAGTAATTTAAAATAAATAATAATATTATAATCATTGCTCGCAAATAATTTTTAATACATTATATTTTCACGCTCTGTTCGCGAAATCAAATGACAAATTCAAGCTCATATACTCTCGCTTGAGCAATAACCTTCGGTTCTATTCGTTTCTATTTATACGAACTATTCGTGTGATGCTTGAACATCGTTCAAGAGAGCGACACGATTGACGCTCGCACAATGCTGCTCACTAAGTGAGAAGCTAAGTAAAAGCCATTGCAAACAGTCTTCACATTCACATATACATTTACATTTACGTTTGCTTTTCATGTGTTTACTGAAGAGAGCCCTCGCGTACACATCAGACTTTTTGCTCAACCAAATGTTCGCTTATAACGGGAGCGAGAAAAAAGTTTCTGTCCGATCCCTAACGATCTCGTTGAAGAACCGATGCAATCGTTTGCTCTCCGAGTTTTTATACTTTGTTCCCGAAGGGGAAAAAGTATATTGGGTTTGTGCAATGTCCGTCTTGCTGTCCGTCCGTCTGTCCGTCTGTCCGTCTGTCCGTCTGTCCGTATGAACGCAATATTTTTCGGCGCTATTAGAGCTAGAGACTTGAAATTTTAAACATATACTCATATATGTTCCCGAATTATAAAGTGTAAAAATTTTCCCGATCCGCCCACTAGGGGCGTGGCAAATCGGAAAACTCTTCCGCCCATAGTTAAGTTATCATACTAGATGATGAGCTAGAGAGTTGCAATTTGAAATGTATACTCGGGGTGACAACCCAAGTTCAAAAAGCTATGGCGGATATATCTACGCCCATTGGGGGCGTGGCAAATCGGGAAATACGTATCTTCTACACCGTTAAAGCTAGAACGCTGAAATTTTGCATGTGAGTTAATGTTATGATTCTAAGAAGATCGATCAAAAAGTTTTATGTCTACGCCCATTGGGGGGCGTGGCAAATCGGACCTGAATATATAGTGATTTTTCAAATTGTGCTATATTTTGGACACTATTGACACTAGAGACTTGAAATTTTGCATGTATACTCGGGTTGACAACCCAAGACTAATAAGCTATGGTAGATATATCTACGCCCACAGGGGGCGTGGCAAACCGCAAAAGTTTATATCTCCTACAGTTTTAGAGCTAGAAGCTTGAAAATTGGATGGTTGAGTTACTAATGTTCTCCTCTATCGATCCCCCAAAAATAATTTTTCAGCCTCTTTGGGGGCGTGGCATATCGAAAAATACCCTGTAATTTTCGCATTTTTGGAATGTAAGCAACCAAATTTTGCAGGCATGTTAGCCTCGGCCCTTTCTAAGAACTGGCAAAAAATTATGCGTCTACGCCCCCTGGGGGCGTGGCAAATCGGCAAAGAAGTTTGTTGTGGCCAACTGCATAATTCATGCATACAATAGCTTAGTAGCAATTGCTAAGATGGCAAAAAGCATTTTAACATAAATATAATAATATTAATAAATTTAAAAAATAAAATTCATAAGTTTTTGATTAATAAATAAAAAGTTTCCAGCGGGATTCGAACCTGGGTCTTTTGAAAACAACATGTAATCGTTAGCTAAACCTAAATAAATTCACAGCTGATCAGCTGACCAGCTGATCAGCAGCTTGCGACGTCACAAAACAATACAATCGCAATTCTTGCAATATGTATACACTTTTGGATGTGTATACACGTACACATGCATACATACATATATGCATGCATAGAAAAGCTGCCTGCCACACAGCGTCGCAAATCGGAAAGCATAAAGCAGTTTTAGTTTTTACTTAAATGCACAATTCATATGCGTATGTTTATAAATGATTATCAATTGGCAGCAAGCAATTTTATAATAAATATACAAATATTAAAAAAATAAAAAATTAATAATTTTTGAAAAAAAGTTTTCTGCGGGATTCGAACCCACGCACCTAAGTATAGCTTGCATAGCGCTTACCACCAGCGCCACTGCCCTGACTTGGGTTTCGTTAACTAAAACCAAATAAGGTATTGCTAGAGCGCCTTTTCACAAAACTAAAGTAACGATCGAAAAATTCTTAATTCAGTCACAATTCTTAGAATATTCTGGCATCCAAACTTTTGTATGTATACATAGAAAGTTGTGTGTATACTCGTATAGTGTGTACATGTGTAAATCTATATGTATGTGTAGGAAAAACGTTTGTTGCTTGCCATGTACGTTTTCTAATTGCCGAAATATTTCGTTAATTAAATGTTTATTAAAAAATAGGATGCACCTATGGGAACAAAGTATATCGCTGTTAGTTGCGCCTAACTGCAACGTTCTTACTTGTTTTAAACAGTGTGAGTGAAAGACACTTCAGACAATCAAAAGATATAATAATTAATATCTTTGATATATTCCAAAAGTAGTTTATTTTTTAAGAAAATATCTAAAAATATTCTCAAACTTTAATTATTTGTTACATAATTACTTCAATTCAAATTAGTTGAGCCTTAAATGTATAATACAAATTTTAAAATATTTATATAATTGAAAAGAATAACAATAATTTAAAAAAATAATAATTAATAACAATAACAATTATTTAAATTATAAATATTTTACTTGTTATGCAAATATTTACAAATATTCTCCAACTCCAGTTAGTTGAGCTTCAAATATACACGCATAAAAATAAATTAAAAGAAAAAATGTATAATTAATAATTTTGATATGTAAAAAATGTCGTCTATTTGAATTGTAAATACTTTATTTGTTATGTAAATATTTTAAAATATTCTCAAACTCTAATTATTTGACCTTCACTCAAACAATTTCAATTCACAAATTTACATTAACTTTTTGTTGTTGTTGTGATATTCAAGCACATCGTGAGTCCATCTCTATTTAGTATGTGCATTGACTTTGCATGTGTGTGCGTGTGCGTGTGTGTGAGCGTGGCAATTCACAATTAATAATTCAGAGCTCTCATTATGTTGGCTGGCTACCTGACTGTTGTTTTTATTTAAATAATTTAATTGCTTTTCGATTTGTTTACAAGTTGAAAATGCAAATTGTACCTAGGCCGCGGGGCAGTCAATTGACTGCGATTTAAAACCCGCCCACCGTTAATGCGCCCAGGCAAATGTGTGTGTGCATTGTTTGTGCATGTGTGTGTGTATGTGCCGATAATAAAATTAAAAGCTGAATCAATGGTAAATAAATAATGCGATTGAATGCTTTAAAAGCGAGCATTGCAATTGCATTAAAGCAGCTGCTGCAGCAGCAACAGCCATCAAAGCTATGGCTAAAGCAGTGAAATCCTTTGGCTAAAACAGTATTTACATTTGCAATCAAGTCTCGAGCGACTGCCCAGTGGCTGCTTACATAACCACATTAGCCAAGTGCCTGGCCCAAATCCAATAGTCAACAAGACCCGAAGAGCTCCGGGGCCCAGCTCGAGAGTCAAAGCAGCGTGGCCAATTCAATTTGTTTGTCTCACTATCAGAGACCCCGCAAAACATCCGCTCGATGGCTCGGTGTTGGGTTAACTAAATCTTTGGCTATTCCCCAGTTGCATTTGCAGCAAGGCCAACAAAAAATAATAATAAAAAAAAATAAAAAAAAACGGAAATGCGGAAATTATTATTGGTTTTTGGAGCATCTAACCCAAAGATCCCAGCGGTAAACTCTCAACGGCGCAATGATGAAGCAAGCCAAAAACTTTGCCGGACTTACATATATAGCAGCAATGATAGGGAGAGAGGAGACTTGAGAGGCAGTGGCAGCAAAAGCCTTGGCCCATTGTCTCCGAACTGGAGTCGATCCATAAAACTTTGCTGATGAACTTAATGCCGGGCGGACTGCTGCCTCAGCTGCCTCAGCTGCTTCGACTGCTTCAGCTGCATTATGCGTAAGGTCGTTGTAGCTGTAGCTCTGGCAGACCAAAGTTGTTGCCGGCCCCCAGGGACAAACACGCAGCCACATGAGCAACAGCAATAACAACAACTCGGAGCTGAGCATCATTCGGCTACTGCTGCTGCTGTTGCTGCTGCTGACTTTGAGCATTATTCTTAAATCCGATTCAATTAAAATGCAACCAACTTGCATATGCAATGCAATTTAATTAACGTCGCTGGGGGATTACCCCGAGCAACCGAAAGCAGCCGCACTGCAGCCCAGCAGTTTTCAGCAGCTGCCCGCACTCGGACCCAGGTCAGACTCAAAAAGCATATAAATATCCAGTGAGGCGTGTGTGCATGGCAGCATATCCTTCATATCCTTCACTTCATTATGCAACAATTATGCACAGCAAAGCATGCGTTTAATCTTTTGCCCCAGCCACACATACTTACTACACACGCACACACATTGAGAGACTCATGCATATGCCAGAGCAGCGTCTGTTGCGCTGCCTCTCTCTCTCTCTCTCTCTCCCTCTCTCTCTCTCTGTCTCATTGTATGTGTGTGCGTGCATCTCTTATTGCATTTTCTGTGCGATTTAATACCCATTTAAATGTAAATTTGTATACGAAATTATCTACGTGAAGAAATCTTCAGCTTTTATATATATATATATATATAGTATATATATATATATATATATATATATATATATATATATATAAATGTATAATTCTTTATATCATGCATGTGCCTTAATTTGCTTATGTAAGCATGCACACATATATTTATGTATTTATATTCATTTTTCATTTCTTTTGTGCGCCTGCAAACAGCAAAACTTTTAAAAGCTCCATTAAAGTGCTGTATGAAAATAATGTTCAGTAATTGAAGAGCACAACTTTATCAAGTGCTCTTCTTTAGTTCTTTATCTCTTTTCTTTTTTTGGCAGATAGAAAGCTGAAGTCAACAAGCAGGTGTTATCACAAATAAACAATGAGTGGAAATTTAGCTGGGTAATTTATGCGAAAATTGTTGCAGAGTTACCATATACAAAAGTGAAGTGAATCCACTTTGAAGTGGACGAAATTGAATCACTTACATACCACAGAGATCACCAGCCAGGAAGAAACAAATGTCAATATGCACTTCCATTGAGGCATATTAAACAAAGAGTCAACAAATAACTACAAACTGTACTCCCAATACACTCCTTAACAACAAAAGCATTTACAAATCAATATGATAAATTAAATTTCATTTTATGAAAAAAAAAAAAAAAAAAAACGAACGTTGCAGTCAGATATTATCCACTGAATAATACTTTTTACCTATCTAAAAATATGTAAATGGATTTTTTGAAAGGAAGCGGGCTGCAATCCGCAGAAATTAACCATCCCACGTTGAGGCACTATTTATTGAAAATGGAAATCAACTATCAATATTGTTAATTGAGTTTTATGCTTGCATTGTATAAGAATAATTTACATAGTACCTTATATAGGCAACACAGACGACCAGACTTGCTCTGAAGAACTGCACTATAAGGGCTATTTACACATACGTAAATGAACACTCATCTATAATATATGGTATATTACATTACCTTCCCCCATGTATACAACTTGCACAACTTCCTCTCGTACAGGTCAGGCAGGTGAATGGCATTGCAGAGTATAAAATAAATAAAATTATTATTATTTAATAACGCTCGCGTTGCACTGCGCACGGCAGAGACTTTAATTGCACAGTCGGTGCAAATATTTGCTTAAGGAAAATATGAAAAAAATCTGATTACCTTATCAGACAGAGGCAAACATAAAAATTGAACCCATGCCAGGACGAAGGACAGCATTTTTCAAATAGTTGGGCAGCAAGCGAAAAGCTGAAAAGAAGTTGATAAAGTTTATGAACTCAGCATAATTAAAGAGGTAAAAGGTGAAAGTTTATTAGTAAACTGTTAACGGCAAAAATATATAAATAATAATAATAAAATATTAAAATATTTGTATACATATGCACTTACAAGATATAGATATATTGTTAGCTCAAAATCTATCAATGCCTGGGCAATATGGTCTATAAAATGTTTTGCAAACTTTTTTTTTTTTGGCTTTTCGTGCTCTGCTGGCGAAATGTTTTTATGAA
>JAUESO010000183.1:0-38440 GCA_030914385.1 Drosophila antonietae
AAATGCTTTCTGCCATCATAGCAATTGCTACTAACCTATTATATGCATGAATTATGCAGTTGGCCACAACAAAATTCTTGCCTATTTGCCACGCCTCCAGGGGGCGTAGACGCATAAATTTTTTGCCAGTTCTTAGAAAGGGCCGAGGCTAACGTGCCTGCAAAATTTGGTTGCTTACATTCCAAAATGCGAAAATACAGGTATTTTTCGATATGCCACGCCCCCAAAGAGGCTGAAAAATTATTTTTGGGGCATCGATAGGGGAAACATTAGTAACTCAACCATCAATTTTCAAGCTTCTAGCTCTAAAAACTGTAGGAGACATAAACTTTGCGGTTTGTATAAACTTTTACGCCCCTGTGGGCGTAGATATATCTACCATAGCTTATTAGTCTTGGATTGTCAACCCGAGTATACATGCAAATTTCAAGTCTCTAGTGTCAATAGTGTTCAAATATATAGCACAATTTTGAAAAATCACTAAATATATATTCAGGTCCGATTTGCCACGCCCCCAATGGGCGTTAGACATATAACTTTTTGATCGATCTTCTTAGAATCATACATAACTCACATGCAAAATTTCAGTGTTCTAGCTTTAACGGTGTAGAAGATACGTATTTCCCGATTTGCCACGCCCCCAATGGGCGTAGATATATCCGCCATAGCTTTTTTGAACTTGGGTTGTCACCCCGAGTATACGTTTCAAATTGCAACTCTCTAGATCATCATCTAGTATGATAACTTAACTACGGGCGGAAGAGTTTTCCGATTTGCCACGCCCCTAGTGGGCGGATCGGGAAAATTTTAACACTTTATAATTCGGGGACATATATGAGTATATGTTTAAAATTTCAAGTCTCTAGCTCTAATAGCGCCGAAAAATATTGCGTTCATACGGACAGACGGACAGACGGAGAACGGACAGACGGACGACGGACATTGCACAAACCCAATATACTTTTTCCCCTTCGGGAACAAAGTATAAAAATACATGCAACAACTGAATGTCTGTTCTCTGGTAAAATATTATTGATGTATATTATTCAATTTTAACAAGTAAGAAGGCTCTAGTCGAGACTGCTCGACTACGAAATCCCCTGAACCCTGCAAAAAGTGATACTCTTCTTCTTTACGCACTTATGAGCGCGCGCTCTGCTAAACTGCGCAGTGCTGCTTTGTCTTGGGGGGTGGGGTTGGGTTGGGCTGAACTTTGGACGCTTATAACTCCATTTCTAAATGGACGATCTTCATGAAATTTCAGAGTAGATCAAGACTAGCTACATCTACCTATATGCCAAATTTCAAATCTCTAATTTGAAATCCGTTTTTTCGAAATAGGGGGCGAAGGGGGGCGTGGCATCAAACATCTAAAAACTACAAAATCCATAATATCTAATAAAATATATAAGTTGAAGTCTCTAGCTAAAACGGTGTAGAAGTTATACCCAAAAAACCTTAAAAATGGAAACGAATTTTCGATATTTTATCGATAATTGGAAATAGGATGAGTTATCGAAAAAACAAAATAAACTCGTACTGGATGCCACGCCCCCTCCGCCCCAATTTTAAAAAAAAAAACGCATTTCAAATACTAGAGACTTGCAATTTGGCAAATAGATAGATTTATATACTCTTAATTTTCTATTCTAAAAATTTCATGAAGATCGTCCATCTAGAAATGGAGTTATTAGGGTCCAAAGTTCAGCCCAACCACCCCCAAGCCACGGCAGCAACTGCGCAGTTAGCAGAGCGCGCGCTTATAAGTGCGTAAAGAAGAAGAGTATCACTTTTTTGCAGGGTTCAGGGGATTTCGTAGTCGAGCAGTCTCGACTAGAGCCTTTACTTGTTTTGTTTGCATTGCTTGCAAGTGACACTCATTTGCAAGTTCTGTTGTTTCGAAAAATAGTCAAGGAATAACGACGTGTGATATTATGTCGGCACAAAAACGAGAGTTGCTGCTGTTGCTATATTAGCAATTTTGATAAAAAAAAAATTTTAAAAAATATTGCACGCATAGCGTTAGCAGATGCAAGCTATAAAATAATTTACTTCGATGTAGGAGGCAAAGGAAAAATTTCTGATGGAGGGATGTTAAGGTGTACATAGGGATGTAGCGGATGATGCATTCGGATTGAAACCATATCCATTTAGAAATCAACCAGCTCCAAATCGTGTTTTTAACTACCGTTTTTCCAGAGCAAGAAGAGTGGTAGAAAATGTGGGTTTTAAGAAAGCCATTTTAACTAGGGTCAGAAAAGACAATAGATGTTGTCCTTTCACGCACCAAAATATGAGCGAATTCTCGCCCAACTTCGTATTTGTTCGGTTTGGGCAATTCGAGCTCGGGCAGTCAAAATTTGAAAAGACGAATTCAGTGCGCTGTAAGCGCTCAACCGGCATGGTCGCATTTTCATATGAGCACATTCTGTGTGCTACTTTTTCTTTGCTCTCCCTCCCTTTTTATTCTCTCTCTATCTTACTCTATGCGAGCACAAGCCAGTTGCCCACAAAAATTGAAATTTGTTCGCGAGTGGCAATTCGCGACGATTCCCGTCTGCCATTCTTTAGTAAGAGTATGCCGAACTCTTAAACGGCCATGCTCATGCAAAATTTTAGTCTTTTCGTAAAGATTTTTGGGAAGGGTATGAAAGCGCTGATGTGCAATAGGCATTACTTTTCGCGATGAGCATGCACACACACATTTACAGTGTCTTGCTACATGTATGAGCATTTATGTGACTGTGTGCGAAACTTTTGCTGCCGTTAGGCCTACCTCAACTTTGAATTGTGTGAACGATTTTGTTTTCGAATTGTAGGATAGTTCAATTAATTTTGTATTACATGTTGTTTTATTTGACCCTATAGGCAAAAATGGGACATGTTATTCAATAATTACGTAAATTCAGGTCACAAATAACCTTTTAAAGAAATGCCTAGATATAAAGATCAAATTTACCCGTTATATATTTAAAATTTCTTACTCCCGAATGACATGTAGAGATGTTAAATTTCTATTATTATTTGTGTGAAGGGTATGAAAGTGAATGTGTATGCATTTGTATGCATTTGAGTTTCTATGTGCCTGTGTGCGTAACTCAACTCAATCTTGCGGTGAAATATATGTATGTATGTGTGTATTGTACATACATATATAAAATTGCCGATTGCTTACGCGCGGACTGTATACACTATTTTCTTCGGTCGTATCTCTTCTAGTGAAGAGAATTCTTCAAAGTTTGCCATGCTTATGCCAATTTTAGTGTATTTATGATTATTTTTGGGAAGAGTATGAAAGCCCTGATGTGCGCAAAATAATAATTTCGGCAATCGGCCGTTACAGAATTTACAGTATGGGTCTGCCAATGTGTGAAAGTCTATTCTTGCTACGTTACATGTACATGTGTACATGTGAAATACATGTATATACATTTATGTGTGTGTGTGCATAGTGTGGGAATATTGGCGCGCGAGTTACCAATATACTACCCTACTCTTCCTCTACGCCCTGGCAGAAGAAACGGCAACAGTAAGAACAACAACAGGAGCAGCAGAGAAGCAAAGAAGAAGAAAGAAACGAACAGAAGCAGCAGCAGCGGTAGCAGCAGCAACGCGGCAGCAGCTACATCAGAAGCAAGAAACGAAGAGAAGCAGCAGCAACGGCGGCAGCAGCTACATCAGAGGCAAGGAAGGAAGAGACGATAGTTTAGAAGTACATGTACAATAAAAAGACTAGAATAAAAACTGAGATCAGTCAGAACTTAACACTCAAACCAACCAGATGTTCTTTCCCTTATTTTAAAACATATTTATATACATACCATTTACTATTAATATATGTAACGAGAAAGCACATTCTGGTAATTCGCGCTTGCCACACGCTTTTAATTGTGTGAACGATTTTTCGTAAAGATCTGCAGAGGAGTATTTAATTATCTATTATTATTACTTCTGTGTTTTTTATATTATTAAAATACGTTACAAAATTTATATACGTTTTTTTCAAAACTATGGCCTATGTGAAAATATTGTCAATAGAAAATATTCACGTGGAAATGGCGGGAAATGCATTATTGAAACGTGTGGTGCAAGTTATTATTATTATTTTCCAGTTCGATTATTTTCGTTTCCAACTAAAGATTTTCTTTTAAATAAGTGGATCAAAGCGTGTAATTTACCAAATAATTTGGACTGGAAAAAGGGCTAAGATCTGTAACAAGCATTTTCGAACGGAAATATATTCGGTATACGCTATTTAAAAGGTAATGCTGTCCCAACTTTAAATTATGTAAACCAAATTTTCCTTCACAAAATCTTACTAGCTTGAATGAGGAGGTTTATTCAATAGATTGTCAGGAAGAAGATATTACCCCCTTATAGCTACGAAAAGAAACTTCAGATGAAGTGTTAGTTGAGTTTGAGAAGTTACCTATCCCAGATCAGGAGAATCAAACTGTTCAGAGTGAAAGTAGTGAGGAAGAAAATTTGTCGAATCTTTTAAGGTTTGACAACAACTTTAAAATATCAGTTGTGGCAAGATTTGAGCAGGTAGGTTCTTCGTTTTGTGAAAATTGCTTAAAGAGAGAGCAAATGAGGTATATTATAGGACAAAATATTTTGATATGGAAAATACATTTAAAAAAAGTACAGAAAGAGTTTAGTGATTTGAAAAAAAAGATATGTAGCCTTAAAAAATGCTTCTAGATACAGAAGCATTTCTTATAGAACTAGAAAAGTAAAAAAGTGTAGTAATGTCTCCATGACAATCAATAAATTACCAAATGTTTCTGAGCAATCAAAAGTGTTATGTAAAATGCTTTTGTTATGCTTTTGTTATGTCATGCTTATAATAGCGCTGAAAGGGTTTACATCGCAAAATATAAACTTTACTCAGCTAGAGCATATCTTAGGGATGTTCTCCAGTTAAGACTTCCCTGCAAAACGTAGTAGATTTTTAGGGCAAGAAGTCTGTGTTTTTCTTGTTAGGGGTCTTTTTGAGAATGGGAAGTATGTTTTAAGCTATACAATTTCAGCTAATGGCATAAAACATACTGACCTCCAAAAATAAGATTGAGCATTAGGGCTTAGTGTCAAAGCCGTATTTTGTGATCAGGGCTCTAATAATAGAGCAGTTTTTAATAGATGGGGTATTAATCAAAACAATCCTAGTTTTGAAATTAATGCGGAAAAAATATTCGCGATATTCGATGCACCGCATCTTATTAAATCTCTTAGGAATATACTTCTAAAGCGAAATATTTCCACACCAGAAGGCATAGTTTCTTGGGATATAATTCGTAAATTAAAGGAAGTTGAGGTTAACAATCTAGCACGCTTTGTCCGAAATTAACTCCAAAACATGTCAGTCCGAATTGTTTTGAAAAAAATGAAGGTAATGTTTGCCACACAGGTATTTAGCCACAGTGTAGCTGCTGCGATACGCACAGTTGTGGATTCGGGAGGGTTTGCTGATTGCAAAGATAGTGCAGTTGCAACGGCAATATTTATAGAAAAAGTAAATAAACTGTTTGATGGTTTAAATAGTCATGTACTATTTGATAGCAATCCTTATAGGTGTGCCCTTAGAAAAAATAATGTAGTTCACGAATACCTTCTGGAAATGCGTGACTACTTCCAAAATCTGCATTATCCAATCTCATCGGTAATTGCTTTGGCGGAAAATGTATGGAATGACAACACAGATGCTTTCTTTGTTGCCACTTCCAAATTAAATCAGGACCCGCTAGAAAATTTATTTTATTTAATTAGATGTCGGGGTGTTACAAATACAAATCCAACTGTATTTGAATTTAACACAATAATTTCTAAATGCTTTCAATGAAAATGTTGACATCTGCTTCAGTTTCTGGAAATTGTATTCCAGATGAAGATCAGATGTTAGCTAACATCATAAAAGATAGCGGGTCCCAAATATCTGTATTTCACGATCAATGTGACGTTAATTTGTCAACAGATATTGGCAAAGAGTTGGAAATAGACAATGAGTTACAAATAGAAATTGGCCATTAGATGCAACTATAGGCAATATTCAAAATGCTTTTAATGAAAATGCATTGCGGTATTTTGATGGGTATCTTTTGCACAAGCTGTTGCCAAAAAACTGATTGCGAAGATTGTAATAGTCTTCTAAAATCATGTGATGAAATGCAATGTTCTTCTGAGTATTTAATACTCAAGAAAAACTTCCATTATATTAATCATATTTAAAATGGAGAGCCCCTTCTGACAATTTTTATAATTTGATTAAACTGCATTTTGAAACATTCAAGGAAATTTTCGACAAGAAACCATACAATCGCTAGACTTAAAGAAAAATTGTTCTGTACTGCATGCACGCTACAGCAAATTCATTCTTTATATAATGAATGGTTTTCCCCCACCCCACCCTTGTTTGGATCATAGAAAATTCATTCTTGATCATTAT
This sequence comes from Drosophila antonietae, assembly GCA_030914385.1. Taxonomy (NCBI): domain Eukaryota; kingdom Metazoa; phylum Arthropoda; class Insecta; order Diptera; family Drosophilidae; genus Drosophila; species Drosophila antonietae. The sequence goes on from JAUESO010000183.1 coordinate 6,446, forward strand.
ACCCTGAACCCCATTGAAAATGGGAAATCAGGGTATAATGGTTTTGTTAAAAGTATGTAACAGGCAGAAGGAGGCGTGGCAGACCCCATAAAGTATATATATTCTTGATCAGGGTGACGAGAAAAGTTGATATAGCCATGTCCGTCTGTCTGTCCGTCCGTCCGTCCGTCTGTCCGTCTGTCCGTATGTTTGAACGCGTCGATTTCCGAAGATACAAAAGCTAGAGAGTTCATTCTTTATGTGGTAGGTCCGTATATTGCACGCGCAGTACGAGTTTGTTTCAGAAATTCGATAACTTGTATATTTGCAAAGTTATCGATAACTGAAATTATCGGGAACCAGTTATAAAATTCTAGCTAATTCATCTTTAGAGTTACAGTCTCCAAGTCTTCTGCATATATATTGATACCAATTTAATACAATTTCGGTTTTTGTCAGATTTTGGATTCCGGTCCCCAATTCGCCCCCACACCCCCAAATGTGTAAAAAATGCATTTCAAATACTAGAGACATACAGTTTGGTTTGGCATATAGATATGAATATCATAATCTTAATCTGAACATATCAATACGATTGTCCATCTAGAAACAGAATTATTAGTCTATAAAGTTTTCTCATTAAAACCCATGTGGCGCAGCAAGCAAGGCAGCGACACAGCAAGACGCATTGCGGGCGCACATATGTATGTATTGTTTATGTGTGTAAGCGTAGATCAGCGTGTGGCTGCAATCGTACATACATACATATGGATTTGTGCATGTAAAGCTAATTGTAAAAGAGTTATGATTTCTAAAAAAAAAACTAAAATGTCAAATAGAATATGTAGATCATATGCTGAAACTCTCATTACATTCCATTATATATTTTAAAAATTTTTAAACAATTAAAATAACAATGGAAATGCAAGCAACGTTGAGCAATGCAAATCAATTTTCGTATGCGTGTGCACATATACACACAAAAAATCTTGGGCCGTTTTCTATGTTGCTATGCGTGTATATTCTAAGAATCACAATTGTTTTGAATTGCCGTTAGAATTGCCTTTGAATTGTATTTGTATTTTCAGCCACTGCTTCTTTCGTATATGGCGAATTTTATTCGTTTTCGCTACTCGGTCGTTCAAGTGAGCCGTGGTGGTAGATGGCTAGGCAGATGCAACAAATGTTGGGGTGTTGCAGGGTTCTAGTCTCGCCTAAGCCTTTCATAATTTCTTTATTTTTAATTTTTTTTTTTTATTATTTCTTTCTTTTTATTATTTATTCTTTTGTATTTGATACCTTTGAAAGTCAGTTGGTAATTTAACTAATCGTGAATAAGTGCGTTTTTTTTTTAATTTCAAATATTTAATACCATCATTTCTGAAAGTGTTTTTGTTTCAATTATATATTTATTCCGTTAAGTCAATAGAAAATAATGAACAGAAAGTTTGCCCAAATATCAAAAGCACGTGACATCTGCGGTAAGAGTTTTCCATATGTACATATGCACACATGTACATACATTCAAAAGTAGCCTAGCATGGTCTAAGAATTGCTAGATGGCGCTTTAGCAGTGAACTTTTTTACTATGGCTATTACAGCTTCGAGTGGCATTGATATATTTCTTTTACAATTATGAAGTGTCTGTGTTAATTAAGGTGATGCCTGTTAATCGAGGAACGTCTATTTGTTGGGTCTATTTTTAATGATATTTAATAATAATTTTTCGAATTTCAACTAATATAAGCGCCATCTATTATTTTTTTATGTGTATATATAGATGTACATATGTACATTTTGAACGTTACACGCATACATTCTTATCTACATGTACTTTCTGATTTATCCATATGGGTAATTCTCCAGAAAAGTCAACTTTTTGTCATGTTCGACACTGGTTTTTTGTAATTATCTTGAAAACGGATTAATTTTAGTACTAATCAAGAGCAATAAATTTAACTATTGTCAAAATAAAGAATTTTTTTTTTTGTTGCCATTTTCAGCACTAAATTGATGCATTTCAAGATATTTACCAAAAAACCAAACCACAGTACAGATTATATTTTATTTTATTAAATTTGGGTTCAGGGTATTATCTAGTCGGGCACTCTCGACTAGAGTTTTCTTACTTGTTTTATATTAATTTTAATAAGGAAGAACTGCAAATGGCTAACTGAAAAAATTGTTGGAAAAAGTAATAGCTTAAATAAACAAAAATTAAAAATGATTCAGGAATAGGCAGTTTATTAGAAAAATTGAGGTGATAAGAAAAAGGGCATTCAATCCTTTCTCCACAAATCGGATCCGACCGAAATCGTTCACACAATTAAAATTACGTGAAAGGCACACGCCAATTTGCATATCATGTAAGTATACCCACTCGCGCATGAACGCTTTCATACCCTACATACAAATAATAATAATAATCTTTATATTTTGCATGAGCATGGCAAGCGTTTTGAAAGATCAGCATACTCTTCACTCAGAAGGTAAGAAATGAGATCGTCTTGATTTGGAAAAACTACTACTTAAAGCTATGTTTATTTTAACATAGAATATATAACAATAAGACAATAACAAGATATTTTATTTGAAATATTATTTCTTATGGGTAATGGGAAGATTTTGTATATCAAGACACGATCCAGCAGGTCTTGAGGGTGATGTCGTTTTAATTTTCACCTAGTGCAAGTGCGGCGACTGAGAGCTGCAGTACCTACATACGCGCTTGGCCAGACTGTTTGGATGAGAATTTATTCTTTCTATATATATAGAATTTCTATATGTGTGCAGGCTCACAATATCTACCACAATCTAACAACAAACTGCAAGTGTTGGGCCCTGCAATTGCTACAGGCAGCAAAAGTTTCGCACACAGTCACATAAATGCTCATACATGTAGCAAGACACAGTAAATGTGTGTGTGCATGCTCATCGCGAAAAAAGTAATGCTTATGCACATCAGCGCTTTCATACCCTTCCCAAAAATCTTTACGAAAAGACTAAAATTTTGCATGAGCATGGCCGTTTAAGAGTTCGGCATACTCTTACTAAGAATGGCAGACGGGATCGTCGCGAATGGCCACTCGCGAACAAATTTCAATTTTTGTGGGCAACTGGCTTGTGCTCGCATAGAGTGAGATAGAGAGAGAAAAAAGAGAGAGGGAGAGTAAAGTAAAATACCACACAGAATATGCTCATATGAAAATGCGACCATGCCGGTTGAGCGCTCACAGCGCACTGAATTCGTCATTTCAAATTTTGACTGCCCGAGCTCGAATTGCCCAAACCGAACAAATACGAAGTTGTGCGGCAATACGCTCATATTTTTTTGCGTGAAAAAAGTTTGTTCTACTTGTCCAGTCTATGTGTTGTATGGTTAGTGGCAAAACTCTACTGAAGCAAAAGATATTTGTGAAGAATTAAAACATTTTTTTGTGTCGCCTGATAATAAAGTGTCATGGCAATATAAACATATATGAAATAATCAATTACTCTGATATTTTCAATAAATTTTATTATTTACCAAATTTTGAATTTTATAATTATTTCCGTTGTCATTTTTAATGAATTTAGGCGCTTTGTTTTCTGCAATATTGCGTCTGAAAGCAAACAGCACATGCAACCATGCAAGCAACTGGCGCAACCACCTTAACGGCAAAATTCTGTATCCAGACGACAAGCAAAAAACTTGCCGCAAACAATTATTGCAAATTTTTTGTTTGCAGCAAAATCTTTGCACTCGTTTGCAAGCGTGCAAATTTGATTGCAGCAATCAACTTGCTGCAAATTGTTTGCATCGTGTGTACCTAGCTTAACAGGCAGAAGGAGGCGTGGCAGACCCCATAAAGTATATATGTATATTCTTTATTCGGGTGACTAGAAAAGTTGATATAGCCATGTCCGTCTGTCCGTATGAACGCGTCGATTTCCGAAGATACAAAAGCTAGAGAGTTCATTTTTTTGTGTTAGGTCCGTATATTGCACTCGCAGTACGAGTTTGTTTCAGAAATTCGATAACTTGTATATTTGCAAAGTTATCGATAACTGAAATTATCGGGAACCAGTTATAAAATTCTAGCTAATTCATCTTTAGAGTTAGAGTCTCCAGAGTCTAGAGTCTTCTGCATATATATAGATACTAATTTAATACAATTTCGGTTTTTTTCAGATTCCGGATTCCGTCCCCAATTCGCCCCCACACCCCCAAATGTGTAAAAAATGCATTTCAAATACTAGAGACATACAGTTTGGTTTGGCATATAGATATGAATATCATAATCTTAATCTGAACATATCAATACGATTGTCCATCTAGAAACAGAATTATTAGTCTATAAAGTTTTCGCAGCAAGCAAGGCAGCGAGACAGCAAGACGCATTGCAGGCGTACATGCATACATACATACATATGTATGTATGTATGTATATGTGTACAAGCGTAGATCAGCGTGTGGCTGCAATCGTACATACATATGTACATATTTGTGCATGTAAAGCTAATTGTAAAAGAGTTATGATATCTAAAAAAAAAACGTTAAATGTTAAATAGAATATGTCGATCATAGGCTGAAACTCTCATTACATTCCATTATATATTTTAAAATTTGTAAAACAATTAAAATAATGGAAATGCAAGCAACGTTGAGCAATGCAAATCAATTTTCGTATGCGTGTGCACATATACACACAAAAAATCTTGGGCCGTTTTCTATGTGTGTATATTCTAAGAATCATACTTCTTTTTGAATTGCGTTAGAATTGTCTTAGAATTGTATTTGTATTTTCAGCCACTGCTTTAATGTTTTTTTCGTATATGGAGAATTTCATTCATTTTCGCTATCTTGCCGTTTAGGTGAGCCGTGGTGTAGATGGCTAGGCAGATCCAACGAATGTTAAGGTGTCGCAGGTTCTAGTCTCGCCTAAGCCCTTCATTATTTCTTATTTTTAATTTGTATACCCTGAACCCATTGAAAATGGGAAATCAGGGTATAATGGTTTTGTTAAAAGTATGTAACAGGCAGAAGGAGGCGTGGCAGACCCCATAAAGTATATATATTCTTGATCAGGGTGACGAGAAAAGTTGATATAGCCATGTCCGTCTGTCTGTCCATCCGTCTGTCCGTATGTTTGAACGCGTCGATTTCTGAAGATACAAAAGCTAGAGAGTTCATTCTTTTTGTGTTAGGTCCGTATATTGCACCACTAACCATACAACACATAGACTGGACAACTGGTACAAATTAATGTTCACACTTATTTTTTGGCTTTAGAACCCCTTTAGCTTCGTATTTGCTCGGGTTTTTACTTTTAGGGTCGGGAGAGAAAAATTGCTGATGGCAAAATCATTCCGCTTCGAGCGCTCGACGGTGATGGTCGATTTTCCAAAAATGCCTGACATGTGCCGCTCTTTCCCTTGCTCTCTTTCTCTTTCTGCCCCATGCTTTTTACTCTCTGCTCTCTTCTCACAAAAATATATGTATACTGGCACAAACAGCAAGCAGCTCACAAAATTGAAATTTCTTCTCGACTCGCGAGTCGCGATCCCATTGGTTCCCTTCTGAGCGAAGAGTATACCGAATTCTCAAACTGCTTTGCCATGCTCATGCAAAATGTTTGCGTTTTTATGATTATTTGTGAAAAGGGTATGAAAGTGTTGATGTGCATAACGAATATTATTTCCCGATGACCATACACACACACATTTACACTTCCTCGCTATATGTGTAAGCATTTATGGGCTTGTGTGCGATTGATATTCTTGCTGCTTGTAGCACTATTAAAACCCCTAGCAGTTGATATTCGTTCGGTTGGGTAGCGATGTGAGCTTGCATACACACACACATTTACACTTCCTTGCTATATGTGTAGGCATTTATGTGCTTGTGTGCAATATTCTTGCTGCCGCCTGTAGAGCACTTTTAAAACCCCCAGCAGCAGTTGATGTTCGTTCGGTTGGGTAGCTGCTTTGAGCTAGCATACGCACACACATTCACATACACATTTACACTTCCTCGCTATATGTGTAAGCATTTATGTGCCTGTGTGCGATACACTTGCTGCATGTAGCAATTTTGTAGCAATTTTTCCCAGCGATTGCTGTGTGGTAGCTGTTGCGAGTCTACACACACACATACATATGTGTAAGTTTGTGATGTGATAATCACAATCACTTGTATAGGCATTTGAATGAATGCTCTGCCTGGGGCATTTGCATGTTTCGTGCATGGGTCTCGAATATTGGGCGTGTGCCGCCTACCTCAACTTTGAATTAAGTGAACGATTTTGGGTTCGAATTGCAGGAGAGGTCAATTATTTTTTATTACCTGTTGATCTGTTATCATTTGTTCTTTAATATTTAGTACCTGATTTGACCATATAGGCAAAAATGGGACAAGTTGTTCAAAGCTTGCGCAAATTCAGGTCACATATAACCCTTTTAAAGAAATGTCTAGATATACAGGTAAAATTGACCCTTTTATGCAAAAATATGCATTCGTTATGTAGACATATTTTCCACTAAAGAACAAAAATATACATGTATTATGTTTTATTAATTTCAAAGTTGAGGTAGGCACACGCCCAATATTCGAGACCCATGCACGAAACATGCAAATGCCCCAGGCAGAGCATTCATTCAAATGCCTATACAAGTTATTGTGATTATCACATCACAAACTTACACATATGTATGTGTGTGTGTAGACTCGCAACAGCTACCACACAGCAATCGCTGGGAAAAATTGCTACAAAATTGCTACATGCAGCAAGTGTATCGCACACAGGCACATAAATGCTTACACATATAGCGAGGAAGTGTAAATGTGTATGTGAATGTGTGTGCGTATGCTAGCTCAAAGCAGCTACCCAACCGAACGAACATCAACTGCTGCTGGGGGGTTTTTAAAAGTGCTCTACAGGCGGCAGCAAGAATATTGCACACAAGCACATAAATGCCTACACATATAGCAAGGAAGTGTAAATGTGTGTGTGTATGCAAGCTCACATCGCTACCCAACCGAACGAATATCAACTGCTAGGGGTTTTAATAGTGCTACAAGCAGCAAGAATATCAATCGCACACAAGCCCATAAATGCTTACACATATAGCGAGGAAGTGTAAATGTGTGTGTGTATGGTCATCGGGAAATAATATTCGTTATGCACATCAACACTTTCATACCCTTTTCACAAATAATCATAAAAACGCAAACATTTTGCATGAGCATGGCAAAGCAGTTTGAGAATTCGGTATACTCTTCGCTCAGAAGGGAACCAATGGGATCGCGACTCGCGAGTCGAGAAGAAATTTCAATTTTTGTGAGCTGCTTGCTGTTTGTGCCAGTATACATATATTTTTGTGAGAAGAGAGCAGAGAGTAAAAAGCATGGGGCAGAAAGAGAAAGAGAGCAAGGGAAAAGAGCGGCACATGTCAGGCATTTTTGGAAAATCGACCATCACCGTCGAGCGCTCGAAGCGGAATGATTTTGCCATCAGCAATTTTTCTCTCCCGACCCTAAAAGTAAAAACCCGAGCAAATACGAAGCTAAAGGGGTTGTAAAGCCAAAAAATAAGTGTGAACATTAATTTGTACCAGTTGTCCAGTCTATGTGTTGTATGGTTAGTGGTTTAGCTAACGATTACATGTTATTTTCAAAAGACCTGGGTTCAAATCCCGCTGGCAACTTTTTATTTATTAATCGAAAACTTATAAATGTTATTTTTTAAATTCATTAATATTATTATATTTATGTTAAAATGCTTTCTGCCATCTTAGCAATTGCTACTAAGCTATTATATGCATGAATTATGCAGTTGGCCACAACAAATTTCTTTGCCGATTTGCCACGCCCCAGTGGGCGAAGAAGCATAATTTTCGGTTCTTAGTTCTTAGAAGGGCCGTGGCTAACATGACTGCAAAATTTGATTGCTTACAATCCAAAAATGCGAAAATGACAGCGTATTTTTCGATATGCCACGCCCCCAAAGAAGCTGAAAAATCATTTTTGGGTCATCGATAGAGGAGGACATTCGTAACTGAACCATCAAAATTTCAAGCTTCTAGCTCTAAAACTGTAGGAGATATAAACTTTTGCGGGTTTCCACGCCCCCTGTGGGCGTAGATATGTCTACCATAACTTATTGATCTTCGGTTGTAAACCCGAGTATATATGTAAACTTTCAAGTCTCTAGTGTCAATAGTGTTCAAAATATAGCCAAATTTGAAAAATCACTATATATTCAGGTCCGATTTGCCACGCCCCCAATGGGCGTAGATATATCTGCCATAGCTTTTATAATTCGGGAGCATATATGAGTATATGTTTAAAATTTCAAGTCTCTAGCTCTAATAGCGCCGACAAATATTGCGTTCATACGGACAGTCGGACAGACGGACGGACAGCAAGACGGACATTGCACAAGCCAAATATACTTTCTTCCCTTTGGGAACAAAGTATAAAAAACAAAAAAAACTAAAACAAAACAAAAAAGCCAATACCCAATAATATAAACTAATATCTTAAACTATAGCAATGTTTAAAATAATACAATGGAACATAAAAGGATACACAAACAACTACAACGAACTCCTAACTATTATAAAGCAATGCTCACCACAAATCATATGTCTCCAAGAGACACACTATTACAACAAAAACACCCCCATTCCCACCCCCATAAACTTCCAAATCTACACAAATACAGCCTCCAATCGATTTGGTGGCGTTGCGATATTAGTCCACAAATCCATACAACACAAACAATTAAGCCAACCTACACAATTAGAAACACTCGCAATAGAAATCTTATCAAAAACAAAAATCAACATATTTTCAGCATATATCCCACCCAACAAAGCTTTCACACCTAAAAACCTAAGCGACCATTTTGAGACAAATAACATCAACACCAACCAAATTATCCTAGGCGACTTTAACTGTAGACACCACAGCTGGCGTTCACCTCAGGACAACAGGAGAGGCAGAATTTTAGCAAAATTTGTCCATAACGCTAACCTCACCATACTTAACGACGGCTCCCCAACCCACTTCTCCACTCACAATACATTCACGCACCTAGACCTCTCTCTATGGTCTCCCCAAATCACACCACTCACTACCTGGAAAATTTTCGATGACCTACACGGAAGCGATCACTTTCCAATCCTAATCTCCTTGTTCCCTCAAACACAAACAACAAACTTCTCCCGTCCCTTTTTCAAAATAAAAGAAGCCAACTGGCCACTCTTCACAAAACTAACAGAAAATATAAACGAACTCATACCCACATCTACTAACATTAATAAAGAGGCCGCAACCATAAACAAAATAATACTGCAAGCTGCCCATCACAGCATACCCCAAACAACTCCACACCACTACAGCGACGATCCCGTCTGCTATTCTTAGTAAGAAAGCTGTAGTCGAGACTGCTCGACTACGAAATCCCCTGAGCCCTTCTTCGAACGAATCATATTCCAAGAATGCTTAGTTTCGATTCTCTACGCGTAAGAAACTATACATGCAAAAACACGAACACACAGCGCTTGTAAGCATGTATGTGTGTGAACAATGCAGGCGGCTTGCTGTCTCGCTGCCTTTGTTGCTGCGCCACATGGGTTTTGATGAGAAAGCTTTGATGACTGATAATTCTTTTTCTAGATGGACAATCGTATTGATTTCAGCTGATCAGCTGTGAATTTATTTAGGTTTAGCTAACGATTACATGTTATTTTCAAAAGACCTGGGTTCGAATCCCGCTGGAAACTTTTTGTTTATTAATCGAAAACTTCAAAATTTCATTTTTTAAATTCATTAATATTATTATATTAATGTTAAAATGCTTTCTGCCATCTTGTCAATTACTACTAAGCTATTATATGCATGAATTATGCAGTTGGCTACAAAAAACTTCTTTGCCGATTTGCCACGCCCCCAGTGGGCGTAGACGCATAATTTTTTGCCAGTTCTTAGAAAGGGCCGAGGCTAACATGACTGCAAAATTTGGTTGCTTACATTCCAAAAATGCGAGGGGTATTTTTCGATATGCCACGCCCCCAAAGAGACTGAACAATTATTTTTGGGTCATCGATAAAGGAGAACATTTGTAACTCAACCATCCAATTTTCAAGCTTCTAGCTCTAAAACTGTAGGAGATATATACTTTTGCGGTTTGCCACGCCCCTTGTGGGCGTAGATATATCTACCATAGCTTATTGATCTTGGGTTGTCAACCCATGCAAAATTTCAAGTTTCTAGCTCTAATAGCGCCGAAAAATATTGCGTTCATACGGACAGACGGACGGACAGCAAGACGGACATTGCACAAATCCAATATACTTTCTTCCCTTTGGGAACAAAGTATAAAAACCCCTTCAATTCGTATTTTGATTTCTTACACCCCGTAAAATGAAAGCCCTGGTAAATCGAAAACCTCTGTAATTCGTAAAGAATTCGGTTCCCTTGCCATTACGAATTATCTAGACTCGAATGTATTTTAAATCCCGCTGGAAACTTTTTGTTTATTAATCGAAAACTTATAAATTTTCTTTTTTAAATTTATTAATATTTATATTTTTATGACAGACGGACAGACGGACGGACAGCAAGACGGACATTGCACAAACCCAATATACTTTCTTGCCTTCATAAATAACAAACAACAGCACATAGCCCAAACATCCATCACATACACTCCAAGTAATAGAGCTAAAATCACTGAAAAACCACTTTTCGAATTTTAATCTTGCCTATATACCCTTGACACCAGCAATATCCCCCAACAATGGAAAATTGCAACAATAATGCCAATAAATAAACCGAACAAACCAAAGCACTTACTCAACAGTTATAGCCCAATATCACTTCTCCCTTGTATCTCCAAAATCCTAGAAAAAATTATATCAACAAGTAAGAAAGGTGTAGTCGAGACTGCTCGACTACGAAATCCCCTGAGCCCACTGAAAATGGGAAATCAGGGTATAATGTTTGTAATGGTATATATAATGGTATATTGTTTTGTTAAATGTATATGTAACAGGCAGAAGGAGTCGTCGTAGACCCCACAAAGTATATATATTCTTGATCAGCATAAAAAATAAGTTGATCTAGCTCTGTCCGTCCGTCTGTCCGTCCGTCTGTCCGTCTGTCCGTCTGTCTGTCCGTCCGTCTGTATGAACGTCGAGATTTCGGAAACTACAAAAGCTAGAGAGCTGAAATTTCACATGAACATATGTTAATATACGTATGTTAGTTACGCAGTACGAGCTTATTTTGTTTTCTCGATAACTTATCCCATTTACAAATTATCGATAAAATATCGAAAATTCGTTTACATTTTTTAGGTTTTATTGGCATAACTTCTACACCGTTTTAGCTAGAGACTTCAACTTTATATATTTAGATAGATATTTTGGATACGCAGATGACGTCATTTTGGATGCCACGCCCCCTTCGCCATAATTTGAGAAAAACGTATTTCAAATATTAGAGACTTGCAAATAGATACATTTAGATACTCTTAATCTACTCTGAAAATGTCGTAAGGATCGTCCATCTAGAAATGGAGTTAAAGGCGTCCAAAGTTCAGCCCAACGCACACCCAAGCCACGGCAGCAACTGCGCGGTAAGCAGAGCGCGTGCGTAAAGAAGAAACGTATCCCTTTTTTGCACGTTCAGGGTATCTCGTAGTCGAGTCGTCTCGACTAGAGCCTTGTTATACCCTAAGTCCATTGAAAATCGGAAATCAGGGTATTATGGCGTTGTTTAATGTATGTAACAGGCAGAAGGAGGCGTGGCAGACTCCATAAAGTATATATATTCTTGATCCGGGTGACGAGAAAAGTTGATATAGCCATGTCCGTCTGTCCATCCGTCCGTCTGTCCGTATGTTTGAACGCGTCGATTTCCAAAAATAAAAAAGCTAGAGAGTTCATTGTACTCTGTTCCCAATGGAAAAAGAGTATATTGGGTTTGTGCAATGTCCGTCTTGCTGTCCGTCCGTCTGTAAGTCCGTCCGTCTGTCCGTATGAACGCAATATTTTTCGGCGCTATTAGAGCTAGAGACTGGAAATTTTAAACATATACTCATATATGCTCCCGAATTATAAAAATTTTCCCGATCCGCCCACCAGGGGCGTGGCAAACCGGAAAATTCATGCGCCCGTATGCCAGTAATCATACAAGTTGATGACCTACAAACTTGAAAAGTGGCATGTATACTCGGGTTGACAGCCCAAGTTCAAAAAGCTATGGCGGATATATCTACGCCCATTGGGGGCGTGGCAAATCGGTAAAAACGTGTCTTCTACACTGTTAAAGCTAGAACGCTGAAATTTTGCATGTGAGTTAATGTTATGATTCTAAGAAGATCGATTAAAAAGTTATATTTCTACGCCCATTGGGAGCGTGGCAAATCGGACCTGAATATAATATAATATAAATTGATTTTTCAAATTGTGCTATATTTTGAACACTATTGACACTAGAGACTTGAAATTTTGCATGTACACTCGGGTTGACAACCCAAGACCAATAAGCTATGGTAGATATATGTACGCCCACAGTGGGCGCGGCAAACCGCAAAAGTTTTTATCTCCTACAGTTTTAGAGCTAGAAGCTTGATTTTGATGGTTCAGTTACTAATGTCCTCTTCTATCAATGATCCAAAAATAATTTTTCAGCCTCTTTGGGGGCGTGGCATATCGAAAAATACCCTGTAATTTTCGTATTTTTTGAATGTAAGCAACCAAATTTTGCAGTTAGCCTACGCTGTTTCTAAGAACTGGCCAAAAATTATGCGTCTACGCCTACTGGAGGCGTGGCAAATCGGCAATGAAGATTGTTGTGGCCAACTTAATTATTCATGCATATAATAGCTTAATAGTAATTGCTAAGATGGCAGAATGCATTTTAACAAAAATATAAAAATATTAATGAATTTAAAAAATAAAATTTTTAAGTTTTCTATTAATAAATAAAAAGTTTCCAGAGGGATTTGAACCCAGGTCGTTTGAAAATAACATGTAATCGTTAGCTAAACTTAAATACAAAGTTCACTGCTATATTACTTGGATGTGTATACATGTAGAAACATCTGTGTACACATACATGCATACATATATGCATGTATGCGTGTATAGAAAAATTGCTTGCCCACGGCAGCGTGGCAAATCGGAAAAGCAGTTTCTAGTGCTTAAATGCACAATTCATATGCGTATGTTTATAAATTATTATCAATTGGCAGCAATCATTTTATAATAAATATTCAAATATTAAATATACAAAAATATTAACAAATAATAATTTTTGGAAAAAAGTTTTCTGCGGGATTCGAACCCACGCACCCAAGTGCAGCTTGCGTAGCGCTTACCAGCGCCACTGTCTTACCAGCGTCGCTGTCTCAAATTGAGTCTCGTTAACTAAAACTAATTAAGGCACTGCTAGAGCGCCTTTTGACAAAACTAAAGTAACGATCGAAAAATTCACAATTCAGTCACAATTCTTAGAATATTCTGGCATGCAAACTTTTGTATGCATATGTATATACATATATAGAAAATTGTGTGCATACTCGTATAGTGTGTAATGTGTAAATCTGTATTTATGTATAGGAGAAACGTTTGTTGTTTGCCATGTACGTTTGCAAATTGCCGAAATATTTCGTTTATTAAATGTTTATTAAATATATAAAATGCACCTATGGGAACACAGTGTTTCGTAGTTAGTTGCGCCTAACTGCAACGTTCTTATTGGTTTTTTGTTAGGTTCATGTAAAGCACGCGGTATATAGTTTATTTCAGAAAATCGAGAACTATTCCGTTTCAGAGTTGTCGATTTTAACATTTAAAGAATCAGTTATAAAATTATATCTCGTTCATCTATAGAGATAGTCTCCAAATTTTTTTTTTTTCGGCAGATTTTTGGATACCGACCCTCAAATTAAAAAAAAAAAAAAAAAAAAAAAAAAAAAACGTTTTTCAAATACTAAAGATATACAGTTTGGTTTGGTATATGATATGAATGTCATGAGTCAATGGGCTCAGGATATAAAAAGCTGAAGAATATGCGTGCCAATGTCGAAATTGCAGATATTAATTTGTCAGGTTATTCACTTTACAGTTAACAATTGTTACAAATACAAAAAAATATATATATCAAGCATTATCATATAATAAGGATTTAAAAATTAGGTTTCAATCAGATGTATCAATAATTGCTCAAATTGAGTCTATAACGCTTGAATTGCACACGCCGGCGTTGGTCATAAATGTGTAAAAATGTGTAGCTTTACGTAGAAGATACGTTTTCCCGATTTGCCACGCCCCCAATGGGCGTAGATATATTCGCCATAGCTTTTTAAAGTTGGATTGTCACCGCGAGTATACATTCCAAATTGCAACTCTCTAGCTCATCAACAAGTATGATTACTGGCATACGGGCACAAGAGTTTTCCGATTTGCCACGCCCCTAGATGGCGGATCGGGAAATTGTTTACACTTTATGATTCGGGAGCATACATGAGTTATCGAAAAAACAAAATAAACTCGTACTGCGTAACTAACCTACGGAAGTTAATGTAAAGGGCTATATCAACTTATTTTTTTGTGCTGATCAAGAATATACATATGTATCTACATACATATGTATATATGTACATAGTTTCGACATACATAAATATGTATGTATGTATGTGTTATCAGAGGAGAGCGATACAAACACATTGCACTCTCGATTACAATTTTTGGTGCAATGTAAATGTGTATATGTATGCACATGCATGTATAGATAACTGTACACACATACATACATGCAATAGCTAAGATATTATAGCACAACAAACTTTTTTAAGTTGCTGGTTGAAATAAGCTGTGAACCACTGTATATGTATCATATATTTTCTTTATACATACATACAATGTATATGTATACTTATGTAAATATTTATGTATGTATGCATGCTAAATGCTAAAAACGCAAGGATACTTGATTTCTTATTGCTAGCATTTTTCAATAGAAACTTATAATTGCATGGATGACGACTTGGTACCAGACATTGGCAAAATGCCGCCGAGAGTGCGGATGAGATGCAGCAGAGAGGCGCGCTTGGAGCGCACCTCTTGCAGGGAGACGAGCAGTGTGCTGGTAGCATAGCCGCAACGAGAGATATAGTCAGCCAGATTGTCGGCCATACACATGAAATGGAGGCCGGAGTCGTGATCGTGGTCAGCGCTTTGCTGCAGGCAACGGCCCAGTGTAAGAGAGAAATCTTCGGCGTCCAGTGTGTCCCGCAGGTGCTCGATGACCGTGTGCGACAGAGTCAAATTGCGATTATCCTCAGAGTCAAAGTAGTAGAACTTGCGTCAGGTCGCGCTATCAAAAGCAGTGACCAATGCGAGCCCTCGACTAGCGGTACAAAAATGAACGGTTTACTTTCGAGCTGCATTCCTTGGGCCAGGCGTCGGCGTTCCCGACCCTTCAGATGACGCATGCTGTAGGCCATTGCAGGCGTCAGGAAATGCAGCTCCGATTGTGCCTTGTAGCGACGGCTCTGTAAATATGCACAATAAAATCCGATCACGTGCTCGTTCAGTGCATATGGTCCCTGCAGCAGCTGCACGTCCGCGTGGCGCAACGAAATCTCCTGAAATCGTAACGCAACGCTCGGCCTACCCGAGCCATTGTTATTCAGTGGATAGTTGCGTACGTAGTCAACATCGACAGTAGACTTTACCAGCTGTGGATGACGAGGTAGAATACCTGCTTTCTTGATAGTCTTTTTTTTAATTTTATTCATGGTCTTGGACATCTTGACCTTGTGTTGTCCAAGCTCAAAGCATGTTAAGTTTTGTATCAATGTATATGTTAATTTCTGTAAATGTCTGCTAACGACAGAGTGCACAATGTGAATGAAGCCTAATACTAAGAAAATTACATCTAGTACATATGTACGTACATACAACTCAACACCTACTCGATCTCTAACCTGCTGCGGCTTAAGTATATAAAGCAAGTATATAATATTAAAACAGTGAAATAAATACACTTTGTAAAATGTCTAATTGCAACAGATGTATATAAATAAAAACATGAATACTGATACGTATAATTTTCATTAGTATTTCAGCATTTATTATAAATTCAAATATTAAAGATTATTATCATAGTTGATGTATGTATATAATAAACCAAACAAATTATACAGTTGGGAAGGTTGATATGCTTTCTAAGTATTCTATGACGATCATGGGATACTTTTCACCCAAACGGACAGCTGGCACCGCCTCTAGCATTTCGTCGCCTTCCCAATGAACCAGGAGAAAGACTTCGTTCTTGTGTATTATAACGTCGTGGATGCTGATCAGCGTAAGTCCACGATCATAGCCATAGATTACATTGCCATTTTCATCCATATGCACAGCAACATGAGGTCCTTCCATGACACCTGTTTTGAATTCAATTTTATTCGCAAATTTTACACCATTTTTTTTACTGCTCCTACTTTTTATCATCAACCTTTTTTTCTTATTTTTAGGAACGACTCTTCCGTTCGCAACCGAATGCCATTTACAAATGAAAAATTTCAAGCATAGAAATTACCGAAAATGTATTATTGCCAGACCTTCTTAAACTTGCATTAATTATATGAAGTAGTGCTGCCAGCCCATTGTTAAAAGACTCAGTGTTACTCAATCGTGCTGCCAGCCTTAGCTTCATATCAGCTGTCATTCGATTTATGTTGCATGAAAAGAACTAAGCTTCATTCGATTTCTTCAAGCCTTGAATCGAACCAGTGCACTGTGGACGGAAAGCCCGATTTTTTGGCATAAAGTCGAAAAAGTCATGGAAAGATATGGTGCCGATTGTTATTTATTTAGAAACTAGATACTCTAAGCACAATATATTGATGATCTATCAGTTAATTCTTGCAGCCCTGCATGAGAACCAGGGCCACAAAGTCAATCATGTGATCAGAGCTTTGTTTACATTTGCAAGCTTTACAAATTTGCTCAACTTTGAGGTGACTTATTTTAGTGAAAGTAACCATTAATAATTTAACGAACTATGGAAAATACAGAGCCAGGTATGCTTAATATAAATTCCAATTTAGAATTGTGGAGTATGTGTTCAATATTGTACATGTGTCATATGTTGTAGTATATATTTTTCTTGAAAACTAGACCCGAGTCCACGTGAATTATGGAGTAGAACTAATGAACGGCCAATCCCGGCCAAAAAGTAAATATGTGGAGTGATAAATAAAAGTACATAATTTTGCGAGGGTAATAACTTTATTTGCGTCTTCTTGCATCCCTGTTTGCAAATAACACATATTGCAGCCACTTTTGAGTTCAGCAATGCACAGTTGCTTGATGTATGGCGCAACAACACGAACAAAAAACAATCAATTTATGATTGGATTGTTGATCATATAGGCAGCAATAATATAGACGATCAACAAAAATATTCCTTAAATAAAAAAGCTGCATAGTAGCACGACTTCATTCGCAAAAAATTGGTCGAAATGTCATCGAAGTGTGGCAAACTTAAAAAAAAAAAAACATTTTCAAATTCAATGTTATTGGCCTTAGTTTTGGATATTGAGTTTGATATAATTGATAGACTCCACACTATTCTGATAGCAATTTCCAGTGAATTACCAATTAATTTACAAAAATTTAAAGACTTTTGCGAAGAAAAAACAATTTAATGGATGTTTTTAACAGAGCAATCGATACATCGGATCCTCTGCTGTCGAGCATATTTTTGAACAAAAGATCGCAACACAACAAAACAAAAATATTACCTCCAGCAGTTATTAATCTCTTAGAAAAACCCTCATTTAATTGTAGTGAAACCATTGACGGTTCAAAATATCATGCTAGCGATAACGAGTCGGACTCAAATTAAAATACATCTATTTAAATGATTAAGATTTCTAAAAATTAATATATTTAAATAATATTGTTATTTTATTTATTGTTTTTGTTTTTTTGTTATTAATATGTTTTTTTTAAATAAATTTTGTAGTATACTAAGAGAAGCACGTAATTAAAATTGAAAAATAGATATTTCGCAAGATTACTTATATGGGCGGTCTGAGTGGGCGTGGTCGGATCCGTTTCAAATTTTAAAGGCTTATTATGTATAATATTAGTGTCACCTGTGCCAAGTTTCAACTCTCTATCTTCAAAATTGGAATTTATGCCAAAAAATCGGGCTTTCCGTCCACAGTGCAGTGGATCAAATAAATCAAAATTGTATTTCTCTTGTAAAAGAATAGAGTTGATCAATTAATTATCAAAGTTTAAGACAGCTAAAGCAGCTGACCTGTTGAAAAAGGTGAATTACAAGAAAAAAGATTTCATCCCTCAGAGTTTGGTTAAAATTCAGCCCATCTCTTCAGATTAATTAGTAAGTAATGTGATGCGAGTTGGTAAATTGAAAAAAATAACTTTAAACATCTAGTTTTTAAAGCTATGGCATATCAGGTTGTGGCACTTGAGTGTCCGTCCAATAAGCTGAAGGAACTGTAATTGCAAAAAATTTAAATTAGATCTGAGAGTTTGATTCAGTTTACTTCTTAGATTTGAATGAGGAGGAGTTTCCCCTCTAGTCAGCAAATATTAATAATTTAAGTGCCGCGAATATTCATCAGTTTAAATGTTCCTTATCATTTAAGTAACGTGTAATTTATGTATCTCGACCATCGTTTGAACTACATACATACATACATATGTATGTACATATTTGTTTAGTATATTGGTTCATTGTCCGCTCTACCATATCAGTGAAACTAATTATCACCTGATCCTATTGAAAATGGGGAATTAGGAGTATAATGGTTTTGCGAAAACGCATGTAACAGGCAGAAGGAGACGTCGCAGTCCCCACAAAGTATATGTACATACAGTTGCTCACATAACTCGGCGTACACCCAAGAAAATATTTGTTTTTTAAGTTTGACCATTAATAGCGCTCGATATAAACAAGATATTCCAATTTTTCTTTTTTTATTAGTTTCCTTAGTTATCAAACTTAATATTTAATATCACTTCATTTATGAAAACAAAAAACTAAAGCATAATATAACTATTAAAAAAAAAACCCTTTCAAAAAAAAGGCCTTCCAAAAGTCTGCGTACATACGTAGAATTCTGCGTACAATGAGGGAATTCGCGATTACCGTTAACTTTTTCAGCTTTTTCTTTTTGTTAATTATTTTCTCGTATATGTGCAAGCGCATTTTTTAAATTTTCTGCGTTTGTCGCATTATGGTGACCAAGGAAAAAGAGATCTGTATTGAAGAGCGTAAATTAATCTTAAAATTTCGTTTGGAGGCCAAATCCTGGCGAGAAATCGGGCGATTGGTTGGCAGAACTCATTCCTTATGTCACAGAGTGTACGACAACTACATTTCAACAGGCTCCATATCATATAAGCCCCAATCTCGCCGTCCTTCGTTGCTGACAGGCAAGGAAATAAAGCGAATTGTTCAGCTGGTGCCTCCAAATCCATAGATTACTGCCCACCAAGAATGTCTTGAAGTCGCGGAACATTTAAACAAACCGTTGTCCGATCAAACTGTTCGCCGCATTTGGAAGGAAGCGGGGTATAATGGAAGAGTTGCCCGTAGGAAGCCCCAAGTTTCAAAGGCAAGCAAACTAAAGCGTATGGACTTCGCTAATAAGCACATTTCCAAGCCGACTAGCTTCTGGAACAATGTCATATTTTGGGTTCAGAGCAAGTTTTGTATATTTGGAATTAAGGGGAAGAAAATGATTTGTAGAAAAAGAAATCTGTAGTCGAGACTGCTCGACTACGAAATCCCCTGAGCCCTTCTTCGAACGAATAATATTCCAAGAATTATTCGATTCGTTTCTGCACGCATAAGAAAGTGTACATGCAAAACAACGCGCACACATAGACGTTGATATACGCTTGTAAGCATGTATGTATGTGTGTATGCATGTGTGTAAGCATTGCAAGCTTGCTGTCTCGCTGCTTTGCTGCTGCGTCGCATGGGTTTTGATGAGAAAACTTTGATGATTAATAATTCTGTTTCTAGATGGACAATCGTATTGATATCATTCAGCATATAATTATGATATTCATATATATATGCTAAACCTGCATGTCTCTAGTATTTGAAATGCATTGTTTCGTGCATGGGTCTCGAATATTGGGGCGTGTGCCTACCTCAACTTTGAAATTAAGTAAACGATTTTGGGTTCGAATTGCAGGAGAGGTCAATTATTTGTTATTACCTGTTGATCTGTTATCATTTGTTCTTTAATATTTAGTACCTGATTTGACCCTATATGCAAAAAAGGGACAAGTTGTTCAAATGATTGCGCAAATTCAGGTCACATATAACCCTTTTAAAGAAATGCCTAGATATACAGGTAAAATTGACCCTTTTATCCTATATAAAGTAGGGGGAAGTGCACTTGTCACTTTAGTTGACATTCAACTTCTGAACCGAACGGTGTTTTTCTTATGCACGAAACATGCAAATGCCCCAGGCAGAGTAATCATTCAAATGCCTATACAAGTGATACTCGGCGATTGTGATTATCACATCACACACGTACACATATGTACATATGTGTGTGAGTAGACTCACATCAGCTACCACACAGCAATCGCTGGGAAATTAGAATTCCTACATGCAGCAAGTGTATCGCACACAGGCACATAAATGCTTACACATATAGCAAGGAAGTGTAAAGGTGTATGTGAATGTGTGTGCGTATGCTAGCTCAAAGCAGCTACCCAACCGAACGAACATCAACCGCTGCTGGGGGTTCTAAAAATGCTCTACAGGCGGCAGCAAGAATATTGCACACAAGCACATAAATGCCTACACATATAGCGAGGAAGTGTAAGTGTGTGTGTGTATGGTCATCGGGAAATAATATTCGTTATGCACATCAACACTTTCATACCCTTTCCACAAATAATCATAAAAACGCTAACATTTTGCATGAGCATGCCAAAGCAGTTTAAGAATTCGGTATACTCTTCGCTCAGAAGGGAACCAATGAGATCGCGACTCGCGAGTCGAGAAGAAATTTCAATTTTTGTGAGCTGCTTGCTGTTTGTGCCAGCATACATATATTTTTGTGAGAAGAGAGCAGAGAGTAAAAAGCATAAGGCAGAAAGAGAAAGAGAGCAAGGGAAAGAGCGGCACATGTCAGGCATTTTTGGAAAATCGACCGTCACCGTCGAGCGCTCGAAGCGGAATGATTTTGCCATCAGCAATTTTTCTCTCCCGACCCTAAAAGTAAAAACCCGAGCAAATACGAAGCTAGAGGGGTTCTAAAGTCAAAAAATAAGTGTGCACATTAATTTGTACCAGTTGTCCAGTCTATGTGTTGTATGGTTAGTGATACAACACATAGACTGGACAACTGGACAGTGTTGCCCGATTTTCAGAGTCACCATAAGCTAGATTGTAGGAAAATCTAAGCTAAAATAAGCTAAAAATTTAAAATAAAAATCTTAAAAATAAGCTAACTATAAAAACACTTATGTACAACTTTTAAAAGAAATTTTAATGTTGTTGATATATTAAAAATTATATTAATGAAATTATTTTATTAATTTCATTATTTGTTTCCTAATATCTGTCAGATTTTTAAATTAAACATAAGTACTTTAAAGGTACTTTATAATTAAAACAACAGTTGCCATGACGGCGTAATCCAAATCTGCAAAATTAAAAAAGAGTATACACTAAATAACTAATAATTTCAAAAACCAACCCTGTTCGTAATATTGCGTTAAAACCTTTAATATTGAATTGGTTTCGCAATTTAGTTTTGACGATGTTTATTTGGCTGAATACGCGTTCAACAGCAGCATTCGACCAAGGAAGCGATAGTATGTGTATATCAAATAATGATAACTGCTGAAAGGTTTTATTTCCGCCGGCATCCTTACTATGCTCGGCTCAAAACTATGAAGTAATTTCTTTCTTTTCCCAATTTATTAAATGGATTTTTCCGAATTGAGCAACAATTTCTTCAACATTTGTATAATTAAGAAATTCCAACAGAGGAATTATATGGTCGATTTTTTATTTGCACGTAATATGTTTTCTACGGCAAGAACCTCGGTTTTTTAAATTAGTCCACGATTTGCGAAAATTCTTTTTATAAATAACTTTTGTCATACAAATATGTAAATCACTTAATATTACTGTAGTAACCCAAATAATATTACCATAAATTTATCCAGAAAATTGCGTAAGCTACCAAAATTCACAGGAAAATACTATTTTGGTTTGATTTGCCCCTTAAAATTATCATAAAAATACTTTACAATCTCTACAAAAAACAAGTAAGAAAACTCTAGTCGAGAGTGCTCGACTAGATAATACCCTGAACCCAATTTTAATAAAATAAAATAATAATCTGTACTGTGCTTTGGTTTTTTGTAATTATCTTGAAAATGCATCAATTTTAGTGCTGAAAATGGCTAAAAACTTCTTTATTTTGACAATTGCTCTTGATTAGTACTAAAATTAATCCGTTTTCAAGATAATTACCAAAAACCAGTGTCGAACGTGACAAAAAGTTGTCTTTTCTGGAGAATTACCCATATGGATAAATCAGAAAGTATACATAAGAATGTATGCGTGTAACGTTCAAAAATGTACATATGTACATGTATATATACATTGCATTGCCAAAAAAAATAATAATAGATGGCGCTTATATTAGTTGAAATTCGAAAAATGTTATATTATTAAATATCATTAAAAATAGACCCAACAAATAGACGTTCCTCGATTAACAGGCATTACCTTAATTAACACAGACACTTCATAATTGTAAAAGAAATATATCAATGCCACTCGAAGCTGTAATAGCCATAGTAAATAAGTTCACTGCTAAAGCGCCATCTATCAAGTTTAAATTTTTAGACCATGCTACACTAGCTTTGAATGTACATGTGGGCATACATACATATATATATATATATATATATGTGTATATATGTATGTATATATGTGCACACGCATACGAAAAAATTGATTTGCATTGCTCAACGTTGCTTGCATTTCCATTGTTATTTTAATTGTTTTAAAATTTTTTAAATACATAATGGAATGTAATGAGAGTTCAGCATATGATCTACATATTCTATTTAACATTTTAGGTTTTTTTTAGAAATCATAACTCTTTTACAATTAGCTTTACATGCACAAATACATACATGTATGTATGTATGTATGTACGATTGCAGCCACACGCTGATCTACGCTTGCACACATACATATGTATGTATGTATGTATGTACATATGTATGTGCGCCCGCAATGCGTCTTGCTGTGTCGCTGCCTTGTTTGCTGCGCCACTTGGGTTTTGATGAGAAAACTTTATAGACTAATAATTCTGTTTCTAGATGGACAATCGTATTGATATGTTCAGATTAAGATTATGATATTCATATCTTTATGCCAAACCAAACTCTATGTCTCTAGTATTTGAAATGCATTTTTTACACATTTTGGGGTGTGGGGGCGAATTGGGTACCGGAATCCAAAATCTGACAAAAACCGAAATTGTATTAAATTGGTATCTATATATATGCAGAAGACTTGGAGACTCTAACTCTAAAGATGAATTAGCTAGAATTTTATAACTGGTTTCCGATAAATTTGTTTATCGATAACTTTGCAAATATACGAGTTATCGAATTTCTGAAACAAACTCGTACTGCGCGTGCGATATACGGTCCTAACACAAAAAGAATGAACTCTCTAGCTTTTGTATCTTCGGAAATCGACGCGTTCAAACATACGGACAGACGGACAGACGGACGGACAGACAGACGGACATGGCTATATCAACTTTTCTCGTCACCCTGATCAAGAATATATATACTTTATGGGGTCTGCCACGCCTCCTTCTGCCTGTTACATACTTTTAACAAAACCATTATATCCTGATTTCCCATTTTCAATGGGTTCAGGGTATAAATAGTTTAATAGAAATTAGTTTAAAGCCAAAATAAGCTGTATGAAATTTGAAATAAGCTAGATTTCAAGCTATAAGCATTTTAACCACTTTCTAAGCTATTTCATTTTGAAATAAGCCAGATCTAGCTTAAAATATGCTAAAATGGCAACACTGCAACTGGAACAAATTAATGTTCACACTTTTGACTTTAGAACCCCCCTAGCTTCGTATTTGCTCGGGTTTTTACTTTTAGGGTCGGGAGAGAAAACTTGCTGATGGCAAAATCATTCCGCTTCGAGCGCTCGACGGTGACGGTCGATATTCCAAAAATGCCTGACATGTGCCGCTCTTTCTCTTGCTTTGTTTCTCTTTCTGCCTTATGCTTTTTACTCTCTGCTCTCTTCTCACAAAAATATATGTATGCTGGCACAAATAGCAAGCAGCTCACAAAAATTGAAATTTCTTCTCGACTCGCGATCCCATTGGTTCCCTTCTGAGCGAAGAGTATACCGAATTCTCAAACTGCTTTGCCATGCTCAAGCATTTCCCATTTTCAATGGGTTCAGGGTATAAAAACCCGAGCAAATACGAAGTTAGGGGGGTTCTAAAGTCAAAAATAAGTGTGCACATTAATTTAAATATATATTATGGATACGCAGATTATGTAATTTACAGATTTTAGATTCCACGCCCCCTTCGCCAACAATTTGGAAAAAAACGCATTTCAAATACTAGCGACTTACAATTTGGCAAATAGATACATTTGGATGCTCTTAATATATTCCGAAAGTTTCATGAAGATCGTCCATCTAGAAATGGAGTTATAAGCGTCTAAAGTATAGCTCAATCCACCCCCAAGCCACAGCAGCAACTGCGCATTTAGTAGAGCGCGCGTTCATAAATGCGTAAAGAAGAAGGGTATTACTTCTTTTGCAGGGTTCAGGGTATCTCGTAGTCGAGCCGTCTCGACTAGAGCCTTTTTACTTGTTAAGATATATTCTGCTACTCGGGGCGGAGACAAAATGGTCCAGCAGATCTCGAGTTATAAGTATGGTAACAAACCCGACTTTGTTTTATATATATATATATATATATATAGATATAGATATAGATATATATACATATATCGAGCACCTGCGGGACACACTGGACGCCGAAGATTTCTCTCTTACACTGGATCGTTGCCTGCAGCAAAGCGCTGACCACGATCACAACTCCGGCCTCCATTTCATATGCATGGCCGACAATCTGGCTGATGTATGTATAAAGAAAATATATGACTTTAAAAAGTTTGTTGTGCTATAAAATCTAAGCTATTGCATGTATATGTGTACACATTTACATTGCACAAAAATTGTAATCGAGAGTGCAATGTGTTTGTATCGCTCTCCTCTGATAACACATACATACATATATATTTATGTATGTATGTATGTATGTCGAAACTAGAGGCTTGGCAAATCGTAACTGAATACATAGATATATACATATGTATTTGCATACATATGTACATATACAGTTTGTCAAGAATCGCTTTACACACAGCGAAAAAAAATAAATTTTTGTACTTTAGATGCACAGCCATTTATTAAAATAATCGATTTTTTATACCCTGAACCCATTGAAAGTGGGAATTCAGGGCAGGGTTTTGTGAAAATGTATGTAACAGGCAGAAGCAGACGTCGCAGACCCCACAAAGTATATATGTTCATATGTAGATATATTCTTGATCAGCACAAAAAAATAAGTTGATCTAGCCCTGTCCGTCTGTCCGTCCGTCCATCCGTATGAACTTCGAGATTTCGGATACTACAAAAGCTTGAGAGCTGAATTTTTACATGAATACTCGTATGTTAGTTACGCAGTACGAGTTTATTTATTTATTATTTTGTTTTCGATAACTCATCCCGTTTCCAAATTATCTTTAAAAAAGTAAACGAATTTTCGATATACATCAGGGTATAACAATTGATCAGGGTGACGAGCTGAGTCGATATAGCCATGTCCGTCCGTATGATTGTTTTGATATAAGAGCTATAAACCACACCCCCAAAACTGTAAAAAATGCATTTCAAATACTAGAGACATGCAGTTTGGTTTAGCATATATATATGAATATCATATATATAATCTGAAGTTATCAATACGATTGTCCGTTTAGAAACAGAATTATTAATCAATAAAGTTTTTGCAGGAAAACCCATGTCTGCAATGCCTGCAATGCTCACACACATTCATGCCTACAAGCATAGCTCAGCGTGTGTGTGTGTGTGCTCGTGTTTTTGCATGTATAGTTTCTTACGCGTGGAGAATCGAAGCATTCTTGGAATATGATTCGTTCGAAGAAGGGCTCAGGGGATTTCGTAGTCGAGCACTCTCGACTATAGCTTTCTTACTTGTTATACCTTAAACCCATTGAAAATGGGGATTTAGGGTATAATGGTTTTGTGAAAATGTATGTAACAGGCAGAAGGAGACGTCGCAGACCCCACAAAGTATATATATTCTTGATCAGCATAAAAAATAAGTTGATCTAGACCTGTCCGTCCGTCTGTCCGTCCCTCTGTATAAACGTCGAGATTTCGGAAACTACAAAAGCTAGAGAGCTGAAATTTCATATGAACATATGTTAATATAAGTATGTTAGTTACGCAGTACTAGTTTGTTTTGTTTTTTCGATAACTCATCCCATTTCCAAATTATCGATAAAAATTTAGTTATTTGGGCACAACTTCTACACCGTTTGAGCTAGAGACTAGCTAGACTAGATATTTATATATTTAGATAGATATTATGGATACGCAGATTTTGTAATTTTTAGATTATGGATGCCACTCCCCCCTCGCTACCAAATGTGCATTTCAAATACTAGACACTTCAAACTTGGAAAATACACACATTTCGATGCTATTAATATATTCTGAAAGTTTTATGAAGATCATCCATTCAGGAATGGAGTTATAAGCATCTAAAGGTTAACATAATGCATAATGCACTTGTAGAAGTTATCTGAGCCATCCTGCTTTTCTACCCGTAATTAATGGACAGGCTGGCAGGCAGTATATAGAGTGGGACAGAGAAGGTGCATGCGCTTCTTTAATTTGTAGTTCAGCTGCGCAAATAACTCAATTAGTCTTTATTGTGCCACGCCCATTTGTAGAGACGCCTTCGCCTGTTCCATACAGCTTGGCTATTAGATATAAGCTGCCAACTCCGCCAACTAGGGCAGTTCGTGGAGGGGACAGGTGGGATTTTGTGGGTTGAATTTCGCTGACAATTACTTCGGCTGTCTCTTCGGGCTAGACTCCACAGTTTATCTACTTAGCTGCAACTCCAGTCTCCCCTCGATTATTTTATTTTGCTCCTCTCTACTAAGTCGCTCACTTACATGAACTGCGAGAAATAAACAAAAAGCAACTCACGACGCTTGAGGGCGCCACAGCAAACGGCAACATAAATATAAGCAACAGTACAACAGACACAGGAAACAACAAACGCAACAACTGCAACTGTAAAACAAGTAAGAAGCCTCTAATCGAGACGGCTCGACTACGAGATACCCTGAACCCTGCAAAAAAAAGTGATACCCTTCTTCTTTACGCACGTATGAGCGCGCGCTCTGCTAACCGCGCAGTTGCTGCCATGACTTGGGGGTGGGTTGGGCTATACTTTGGACGCTTATAACTCCATTTCTAGATGGAGTATCTTTATGAAACTTTTAGAATATATTAATAGAATCTAAATGTATCTATTCGGCAAATATAAAGTCTCTATTATTTGAAATGCGTTGTTTGCAAATTGTGGGCGAGTGGAGCGTGGCATCCAAAATCTGAAAATAACAAAATCTGCGTATCCATGATATCTATATACATTGAAGTCTTTAGCTTGAACGGTGTAGAAGTTATGCATAAAAAACGTAAAAAATGGCAAAGAATTTTCGTACTCTTACTGCGTAACTAACATACGAGTATTCATGTAAAATTTCAGCTCTCTAGCTTTTGTAGTTTCCGTAATCTCGACGTTCATACGGACGGACGGACGGACAGACGGACAGGGCTAGATCAACTTATTTTGTGATGCAGATCAAGAATAGATATACTTTATGGGGTCTGCCACGCCTCCTTCTGCCTGTTACATACATTTAACAAAACCATTATACCCTGATTTCCCATTTTCAATAGCCTCAGGGTATAAAAATAAATTACAAAATGGCGTGAAAATGTAAGCGGAAAACAGAGTTAATTGTATGTCGCAGTCTCTGCAAACTTGAATTATGCAGATAGAAAAGTGATTTTTAATTATTCAGAAACAGAGGAAAAGCAACAAACAACTAAACTGTTGTCCCGAATTACCTGCAACTAGTGCCATTTGAAATTTGTCTTGCTATATTTGCTATATTATGCCACGGCATGATACTGAACCTACTTCCAGAAGGTAAATGATTCTTATTTATTTACCATTGAGGGATCTCTTATTCACTTTCATTACTAACCGATAGGCAATACACATAATTAATGGTCATTGAAAAACTGAACAACTCATATTCCAAGAACTCTACGCCTCTTTTTTGCACACATACTCACGCACGCATAAATAGGGGAGAGAGTGGGTATCATCTAGCTAGGAACTCTCGATTGTAACAGTTTAGCTGTCAAGCACATGTCATTCCTTGCCTTTTAAGGTTTGTAAGTGTAATCAGAAAATGTTTTCTCCTAAGGGGGTTGTCAGATTAACCCGAACTCGATCCGACTGCGTATCAGTCTGTATTGAAGGCAAATAAACACGTTTTCGTATATCAAGCTAAATGAAGATAATGAGTAAATAAGTGAGCATAATGTGGATGAGAATAATAAATAATAGCATTTGGCTGTCATTCGGTAATTTAGTGGTAGGCTGAAAAACTGTTGCTGCTGCTGCAGCGCGGGATATTTAATTTTTCATTCGTATAAGCCGATGGAATTGGAGCTAAACTCAAGCACAATGCCCGACCAGAGTGCCTAGAAATTGAGGATTGGTGGTGGTGCTGGCCATTAGGCTTACATTTTGGGCTTAATTAACCATTGCAAACCGAGCGAGGAAAAATGCAGGCGAAAAAGGAAACACACACTGTTAGAAATAAATGTGATTAATTATTTCCGGCTCGCCATTTTGTCCGTTTGCCTTTGCACATTGCAATGTTCGTACCCGGTTGCCTGACGTAGGGCACACAAATTATTTAAAGATACACTAGCTGCAGTTAGTAAAAGAAAGGGGAGAAGAAACGGGGTATGATCAGTGTCTGAATTGTTAATGGATTCGTAGTAGCAGTAGGATCAGCCTCGGCAGAAGCAACGGTCTGTCGTCAACCACACGTTATATCCGTTCAACTTTACCTTTCGCCTCGCCGCACTCAACACTTTAAGCATGGCCTAGGTTCAGGTTTTGACTTGTCATTGGTTCCCGCTTTCATCCTCATCTCTCTCTCTCTCTCTATCTCTCTCTCTTTCAGTATGCGTCTCCGACCGTGCCGCCAGCTTCTGATATAAGGCATAATCATTTTTTCCCCTTATCATTGGACCGGCAGACACCACCGGGGGCATGTAAACAAATTGGCGTTGAAAGCTCGTTGACGGGTCTAAGTCCAAGACGGCATTGATTCTGCGTGGCATAAAATAAAATTCGTGGCAAATTGTTTGGTTGTTTAGGCTTCAAACTGCTCCACCGCACCCCTTAGCTAAGCTGGGCCCTAGCCTCCCATTGTTTATCTTCCTCTCAATTTGGCTTCGGTCTATTTGCATTTTAATGGTGAATTGTAATCAACAGCAATTTGTGCTTCACCCAGTAGGCAGAGCCATGGTCTATTAATCATCACGCCCATTTTTTATTGCCATTACACATGTCCTCTTCCCCTAAATATTTGACTAGCTTGCGAAATCTCTGCGTCCCTCCGGCTACCCGTTCTGTAAGTATACTTCGAAAATGCTTGCCATTGAATGAATTTGTATTTAGCAACGATACACATAAATTCTATATAATTAATTTTAATACATTTTCCTATTATCAGCACAATTGAAGGAGTCTGGGTTGCGAAATATAGTAAGATCACATATGGAATGCGGAATAATGTGAAGTTACCTTAATTAAAAGGTATTCCTAGTAATCAATTCCTCTAATTAACTCTTCTTTGTTTTTTATATTGGATACAATAGCATAAGCCCATTGAAATTAAAAATAATTATAATTACATACTAGTTACTTAGGTATTCCAGTTAAACATTAGGAGACTTAAGCCGTTTATTCTTTTAACGTAACTGTTGAAGTCTGACTTAAGCTGCACATATGTATGAAGATCATCAGTCAGTGAGGCATACTCAGTGCTGATAATTAAAAGTTCTAGACGCTCTTTGCGTCTAATGACGTCATTTTCGTTTACAGTTGTGACATTATGCCCGATTGTTGACAGCTTCATTCCCGCTTTTTTGGGGGGATTCTCGCATTGCCGTCGATGACTGGCGCTGTCATCGTGCAGACTCTTTGCTTTCGTTGCCTTAATTAGCGCACTGCTTACTTGGTAGATGTCATCTATCAGGCATCCATCGACTACTTGTCAACAACATCTCGAATAGCAGACACAATTGACGGAGACATCGCACGAATTTCTATCATCAGTGCTCTGTTAGCGGACAGCGGGCTGGACAGCATTTTTAATTTTTCTCAGACTCGAGTTGCGTTTACCAAAATTGACAGTATCACATAAAAGTGACTAAAAACAAGTAAGAACGTTGCAGTTAGGCGCAAATAACTGCGAGAGACTCTGTTCATGTAGGTGCCGTTTATTTATTTAATAAACGAAATATTTCAGCAATTAGCAAACGTACATGGCAACCAACAAACGTTTTCCTATACATACATACATACAGATTTACAGATGTATGTATGTATTTATTTGTTTTTATTTAAAAAATGTTGACATAACTTGAGTCAAATAGCCTACAAAAAATACAGAAAATTATTGCAATAGTATCACCAGCCCGATGGGGGTATTTCATTTGCCAGTCGGGCCAGCTATGCCCCAATTCACAGCCAAGACGGCTCGACTACGAGATACCCTGAACCCTACAAAAAAAAATGATACTCTTCTTCTTAACGCACGTATAAGCGCGCGAATTTTATATTCAGACGAGGCGAATGATAAAAAATAATATTGTTGATTAAATAAAAACGCGACTGTTATTCTTCAGTGGTAAGACTTGACTGATCTTCTTTATTCATTTCGGTTTAATCGAAGTTTACAAAATGTTCCATTATAAATGCTCCATGTTCCATTAAATGAGTCCTTTAATTGCAAATATTACAAATGTTCTTATTTGGCATTTTACATTGTTTCGATTGCGATTATATTTTATAAATACTACGTTTGCAATTACTTGCTATCTAGAGAGTTTAACAACTCTTGTTCTTTGTTGCTCATTGAATGTATGTATGTGTGTGGTATTGGTGGATACATACATACATACATAACTCGCGCTCTGCTAACTACGCAGTTGCTGCCATGGCTTGGTTGGGCTGAAGAGTATCTAAATGTATCTATATTTCTAGTATTTCAAATGCGTTATTTTTATACCCTGAACCCATTGAAAATGGGAAATCAGGGTATAATGGTTTTGTTAAAAGTATGTAACAGGCAGAAGGAGGCGTGGCAGACCCCATAAAGTATATATATTCTTGATCAGGGTGACGAGAAAAGTTGATATAGCCATGTCCGTCTGTCCGTCCGTCCGTCCGTCCGTCCGTCCGTCCGTCCGTCCGTATGTATGAACGCGTCGATTTCCGAAGATACAAAAGCTAGAGAGTTCATTCTTTTTGTGTTAGGTCCGTATATTGCACGCGCAGTACGAGTTTGTTTCAGAAATTCGATAACTTGTATAATTGCAACGTTATCGATAAACGAATTTATCGGGAACCAGTTATAAAATTCTAGCTAATTCATCTTTAGAGTTAGAGTCTCCAAGTCTTCTGCATATATATAGATACTAATTTAATACAATTTCGGTTTTTGTCAGATTTTGGA